>JAKCPI010014204.1:0-78078 GCA_023213315.1 Euborellia annulipes | reverse complement strand
TCACAGCGACGTTTCGGTCGACTATGCGACCATCTTCATGGCTACAATGGAGTTTATAAAAACATACATCAAGAGGTTGTATAAACGAAATAAATTTTCAAGACATAATGATAATTTATTATTTTCAAGACATAATGATAATTTATTATTTTCAAGACGTAATGATAATTTATTATTTTTTATGTCTTGAAAATTTATTTCGTTTATACAACCTCTTGATGTATGTTTTTATAAACTCCATTGTAGGCATGAAGATGGTCGCATAGTCGACCGAAACGTCGCTGTGAGTTCTTAAATAAAGAAATTAACATAGCTGCTCGACCTTTTATTTTCTACTACATAATAATTAATCATTTTTGAAAATTTCAAAATAATAAAATCAATATTAGATTGAAATAAATAAGTACTGGATTTTTTTTTAGAAATGTTTTATTTGGACATGAAACCACAATTCCGTTTTACCCCCTTTTTATCTATTTAGTGAAACGAACAAAAATTTGACAAATCGAAACAAATAAAAAACAATTTATCTCTTGAGGGGAAACCACAGTTACAAACTTCCTATCACAGTAAAATTTAAAAAAAATCTGGAGTATCTAACCGCACAAGCTCACTACTTTTTCTTAACTTCGATAATCTTAACAGATTTTTTGTGGCGACATATAAATATCAATATTCCTTATATCCGACAATGATCTACAATAGAAAACCTTCGAAAATCAATTAACTTTGGCTGTTTCTACAAAATAAATAAATAAATAATAAGCCATATATTTAGATTTCGACAGTACATTAGAATTCAAGATGTGAAATTATTATAGAAAATCATTTCTCATATCTTTCCTATAAAGTAGAATAGTAAAGCGTTATTCAAACAATTTTGAGGACAAAATGAGAATATAAATTTTAAAGAGCATCTAGAATGAATTTTAATCGTTTACTGTGCTAGTACTTTTTGGTTTAATTTTTACAAGTTAGGAAGGTACTTCAATAAAATAACAAATTTCAGATTTTTTCGCCTCTATACGCACACAAACCCTTCTCCACTGATTATTTTGTGGGGACCATTTTTTTTTTTTTTTAATAAGAGACTCTCAAAACGTGAATTTCAATAAAAAAAAAACTTGACTCCGAATTTTTGAAGTAAAAAGAAAGTTCCAGATATATACGTATAAAAATAATCTGAAAATGAAAATTATATTTTTTTAATTTACCCTCTCGGCCATTTGAATGATATTCAGTATATCGATGGCTACAGGGGGACGTTCAACACTCTGGATTCTAGGGGCCACCCACCCTAATAAGATTTTCTTTTCCAAGTCACAGTACATTACTATTTATTTATGTATGATAATAAATTTATTAAATAGACTGGATGCTACAAGCTTTACAGTCCCATAACTTTATGTGTTCCATAACAATTTTTTGCCCATCAGGCTTGGCGTAGTTGGTAGCCTTGTATACCAAGGGTCGAGGGTTCGGATTCCAGGCAGTCCAATGATTTTATTTAAGCCATTTGGATACCGAATGGCTTAAATAAGAATGCTTGGACCCCAATATATATATCTTATACCATTAAACGAGCAATGTATGTTTGTTTGTTTATATATAAGCATATCAGTTCTCGAAAATGGCTCTAACGATTTTTTTTCAAATTTTAAATATATATACATGATAAAGCTATTCCACAAATCTCTCCCTGGACTGGACTGTGAGATTTTGGTCTTTTTATTAATATTTCCATTGATGAGCAAGTTTTCTCGCTACAATTTCTTTCAAATTTTAAATATTTTCCTATTTCTTCTATACAAATCAAATTGCGCCCCTCGTAGAACTAGTACTTTTTTTCGGTTTTTCCAATTTTATCAAAAAAAAAAAAAAAAAAAAAAACGACCGAGCTCCGGGTCGGTCAACCCGCAACTAATTTTGAAACTGGCAGTAAATAAATAAAAAAAAAAAATGAATCTAAATGCACTGTACCGTTCTGCCTGAACTAAAAGTGCATATCGTTACAAAAAATATTTCAAATACGGAAGGTACAAAAAAGTTGTTGGGTGTGCGACTAGTCACTCCAGATTTTTATATTTAATAAAAAGGGAATAAGGCCTTAAGATAAAGGAGAGATAAAGAGGGTTAATAAGAATATATTTGAATTCATTAATTATCCTTGAAATAAGAACGATAATTATAAAAATGCCCCTTTTCTAAAAGTAAAGTGAGATTATAGAATAATTTCTTTAAGAAAACAAAGAGAATCCAAACAGGTTCAGACTCGAAAGAGATAAGAGAAGTAAAGACAAATATGTAAAAATATAATTATTAATTAATTTTATATTTAAAGAATTCGACTGGTGTTTGACCCACCAACAAATAAACACACATTTGTTAAATGTGTGCGCTTGGTAGGGCCTATATGATGATTTGAAACAAGAATAAAAAATAAAATATTTTCAACTCATGTCGTTACAAAAAATCTGTTGTGATAACTACAGGGCCAAACTTTCAAATACGGAAGGTACAAAAAAGTTTTTGGCCGTGCGACTAGTCACACCAGATTTTTCAGTTTCATTTAATATTTGAATTGCTGTGTGTATGTGACTGATGTGATTTCTTTCAATGATAATATGAAATTAACTAATTAGATTCATTAAATAATGAAAAAATTGGT
This sequence comes from Euborellia annulipes, assembly GCA_023213315.1. NCBI lineage: Eukaryota > Metazoa > Arthropoda > Insecta > Dermaptera > Anisolabididae > Euborellia > Euborellia annulipes. The sequence continues at coordinate 75,410 of JAKCPI010014204.1, read as the reverse complement.
GCAAGCCTGATATAAGAAAGAGGTGTGCTAATAATCACACCATAATTTACTTGTAAGGATTATAAAGAAATATTCGCTATCAATATCGAAATTATGAAAAATATTTTTAATATTCCCTGCTTGATAAAAATATTATTTCAATATTCTTTGGGCCTAAATGTGCTTGTTGTAATGTGGCATCATAGGCAACTTTTATATTTAAGTGATTTAATATTGCCTCAGGGTTTGAGAAAGAACAGAAAGGCAAAAATCAGATGAAAAAATCACTCAACTATCCTTCAACTAGTGATTCAAAACTTTAAATAGGATTCGCTCTACTTTATATATTTTATGATAAATGAAAAATAAAATAAATAAAATTTGCATAAAATAAATTATCAATTAAAATGGAGAGTAAAAAAAAGAGAATAAGAACGATAATATTCATTCATATAAGGTACCAAACAAATATTCAGGAGGCGGAGAGCCTAAAGGCGTCATGTAACTAGCGAAAATAAATTTAAAAAAAAAATGTCTAGAAATTCATGAATTATTTTATCAATTATAAATATTAAATGATTAATAAGAATAATTAATAAATAATTAGCAATATTGAAGTAAAATACCTAGTTAAAACCGCCGAGAAACGAAGAGAGCGAGAGAGAGTCGACTAACCCCAAACATGTCTGCACATCAACTGAGGTAGTTTGGGTATTTCTTGCACACTCTATCATAAGTTCATCACTAAACAAAATTCTCCTCTCTACTGAATGACTAGGCTTGGTTGGTGTTCTTTTCTAGGCAAGCCTTGTGGCGCCAAAGAATACAACCCTTGTGATTGGCTAATTAGTCAGAAGAGGGAGATGGACGATTCTATTTCAATTAAATAAAAGGGGAGTCAGGTAGTGAAAATTCAGCTGACTTTTTCTTATGTATTTTAATGAATAGTTAAATAATATAGGAAATAAAAAATATTAAGATTTTTTATCAAATTAATTTCACTTCGTAAAATGTAATTATATCAATATTACAGAAATTTTCTCTTTTTTAAATTAAAATAAGACCTAATACAAGAAAAATATGGGTTTAAAATAGAGTTTATATTTTTTTCTTTAAATATTAATAGTTGCATGTTGTGTGTAAATCGACTGGTCTTGTGATTCGACATTAATTGAGTTTTAAATATATTTGTTTTTCACGAAAATTTTTAATTCATATATCCCGTGATTCGCGGAAAACAATGCAATGACAAATCTGCTTATATTTTCTTAAATAAATGAATTCAATTATCAGTAAGTAAAAACATTGACTCTGACTAACGTCCATTTGAGGTTTTTGAAACAAAATTGTTTTTCGTTTCAATTATTAAAATTTTTTTACTTTCTCTTACCTATATGCAAATGTTTTTTTTTTTTTTTTTTTATATTTTAGTTAATATACATACACCCGGTAAATAGAGAGAAAAATTAATGGATTCATTCATTAGTTTTCGAAAACGGCTCTAACGATTTTTTTTTTTTTTTCAAAATTTAAATATATTCTATTTCCAGCACCAATATGAAATTCCGCTAAGTCTCATTTTTGGAAATTTCGGGTACTAGTACTTTACTGATGTACTTTTTTAGTTTTTTCCATTTTTCTCGGGATTCCCTTTACCGATTTCTTTCAAATTTTAAATATTTACTATTCGCGATATAGAAAACAAATTAAGATAGGTCTCTTCTTTGGGAACCCTTGAGTACTAGTACTTTACTGATGTATTTTTTTGGTTTTTTCACTTTTTTCTAAATTCACATTAACAATTTCTTTCAAATTTTAAATATTTCCTATTTGCGGTATACAAAACAAAGTACGATTGATCTCGTCATTGGGAAACCTCGAGTACAAGAACTTTACTGATGTACTTTTTTTTAGATTTTTTCAATTTTCTCAATATTTTCTTTGACGATTTCTTTCAAATTTTAAACATGTACTATTTCCCGTAAACAAAACAAATTACACTAGGTTTCGTCTTATGGGAAACCTCAAGTACTAGTACTTTACTGATGTACTTTTTAAGATTTTTCCACTTTTCTCAAAATTTCTTTACCGATTTCTTTCAAATTTTAAATATTTATTATTTGTGGTATAGAAAACAAACTACGATTGATCTAGTCTTTGGGAAACCAGGCGTACTAGTACTTTACTGATGTACTTTTTTATTTTTTCAAATTTTAAATAACAATATGAAATTGGGATAACTTCAAGTATTAGTACTTTACTGAGATATAATATATGTAGTTTTTTCCAATTTTAAATTTAAAAACCACCGAGTTCCAGCTCGGTCATCCAGGGACTTTTCATAATAACGAATATCGTTTAAAGTCTTAAATGGCCTAAGTTCCCGAAAACACTGTGTGTATGTGTGTGTGAATGGGAAAAAGTGTGTTTAAAAAATTTCAACTATGATTTGCTTACTGAGAGCCAAAAGAGATGTTCAAAAAAATTCTTACGAAAATTCATTAAAATTTTAATTTTTTAATAAAAGTTTTAATATAGGACACTATCTTCGCTCTCTTTGAATTTGCCATAAAAAGGAAATGGAATTTAAGTTATATTTCGTTATTAATCGATTTAATATGAGGCGATGAGGAGGAAAAACGAGCGCCATATCTCCTCCTCCATTCTCCATTTTTCTTCCTTTATAGTCTCTTCTCTCATATACGCCTTTGGTTTTTATAACTTGGAATTAATTTCCGGTCGGTTTTGCTTCTCGCTAACCAACCATTCAAGTATCTTCTAGTAAATTGAGCAAATGTCTCCCAGTCTCACTTGGCGATAAGAGTACGAACATCAGATGAAAAAAATTGAGTTACTAATTGCCTCATTATCTTATCGAGATAACCATTTATCTAAATATCGTGATAAATAATAAAAATTTATCTTTATTTACATATGCGAAACGAATAAAAACAGAATAAATTTTAGTCAAATAATATATTCGACAAAATCCTAAATGATTTTAAGCATTCTTATTCGCAATTTGATAAAAAAAGACTTTGAGGTTATGTGTGGACCACAATATTTTCTATCACATTTTGGCATAGTGGCTGTTAATTTCATCAGTGACGCGATGTGCTGTAGCCTCCACCATCATGCGATTCAATGCATTTCTTTCTGTGGGTTTTTTTTTTAAGGAAGGCTGTTTGGAAATAATAAAAAAACAATTCCTGAACTCAAAGACGAGGTTCGAAGCGTCAAAGATGAAATTGAACCGTCAATATGCCAAAATGTCAGAAAATTTCGTTAAAAGGATCAACGAGTGCCATCAGTTACGAGGCGGATATTTATGGAATATTGTGTTCCATACCTCTATGTTTATCCTCTTTTTTGCAAAAAAAAAAAAAAAAAAAAAAAAAACTTATCAAACAAACACTGTTTTTACTTTCTCTTACCTCTATATACGTTAATATATAGAGAGAGAAAGTATTGGTTTCATGTCAAAAATTCGATGTCGGGATTTTGATGGATATATACGTCTTGAAATCCCCTGAGTCCAAAAAAGTGGTTTTCGCGACATGGTCTGTCTGTGGGTGGGTGTGTGTTCAATTTAAAGCATGAAGGAATTGAGCTACGAGGTTGAAATTTTATATTTAAGTTTTGTACCCTTCTGGACCATGAAAATAAGCTTTTAAACAAAATCGGCCAAAGAATACAAATACTTTACTGATGTACTTTTTCAGTTTTTTTCGATTTTCTCAAAATTCGCTCCAAACGATTTTGATTAAAATTCAAAATTCAATTATTTATTGGATGCTTTTTAAAATGTATATTCTCATTTTGGCATAGAAATCTTCTGAAGACCACTTTACTCTTGTACTTCATAGGAAGGATAGGAGAAATGGTTTCCGGTATAAATATTTTTCCATACTTATAAAATTTTCATCTTGAATTCTAATATATCGGCGGAAACAAAATATGTCGACACGAAAAATCTGTTGTGCGACAGTCACACCAGATTTTTTACTTTTTAAATTACAAAATAGACGGTCTTAATGGAACACCCTTTAGATATTATTCAGTGAATTAACAATGAAGTCCTGGTTATTTTACTACGGACGTCAAATTTAATATAATTTATTCAAAACAAACTCATTATCTAATTTAAAAATATAATATTTAAATATTTCCAAGTTAGTAGTAAGATAAAAGAGAAGTTGGTTCCAGATCAGTTTATTTTGTTAACAACAAATAACGGGAGGAGTTATCTCAAATAAACTGGCCTGGGCCAACTTCTGTTTTAATCATCATCCTTCTTACTTGGAATTATTCGCTAGACAACCTAACATATTAATTAATTAATTATAAATTATCATACTAAAATGTAAAGCACGGCTGACTTCCTACCCCTGTGTGTATGTGCCTATCAGCGCGCTGATTGGCCAGAACAAAAGAAAGTGGAGTTAGAGAGGCAAAAGAAAGTAAAAAATTGCTACTCCATTATTAGAGGGCTAATTTATCAAATGAAATCAAGAGAGGCGCCGTGTTTGGCAAGAAGAAAATTCAACAGCCACCAAAATCGGTGTAAACAAGTCCTGCTTAGCAGCGTTCATGAACTGGGAGGTCCAGTTTAAGAAGGCTGTTGAACAGTCGTTGAAAGTTAACGATACTTCAATTTATCTTAACATCATGTAGTGTATATTTAAGGTGCGATCACACCGGAACCTGACTTGACTTGAGTTGAGTCCGGTGGCGGACCCAACCTATGTATTTCTATGGAGGTGCACACACTGCTGCCGTAACGGAGTTGAGCGGAGCTACGTCACGATACGGACTCTGGTGGCTAACCAATTTTGTTGGATCGGGACCTGACTCCGGCTGTCAGAAATGGCCAACATGGCCGACTTTTTCAATCAGCTGTTTTTTCAGTTTCTTAATAGAGGCATTTTTGGCCCTATAAATATTTTTTTTAGTAATAATAAAACAAAAAAATAATAATACTAAGAAAACTTTAAACTTTATTAAAAAATGCGGGAATATATTTGAAAGTCACGTCAAATGAATTTCAAATTTTTTTTAAATTAATAAAATATAATTTATCAAGAGTCGCGGGAGCGACTCGTCGCCGAGCATGTGAAAAGCAAAAGAAAGCAAATAAACTCTTAATACTACCATTTAGTTGATATTGCAATAGATGTCAATGGCCCATTGCATTTAGATGGACGAGTCGTCCCTAGACTATATTATCAAGAATGATTTTAAATCCTTAATAAAAGATAGGGACGTGAAAAAATTTTTTTGAGAAACTTTTCTCTTTCTGGGCGAATATCTCAAAAAGGTTTTAAGATATCGGAGCCAAATTTTTTTTTATATTAAACTAGAATAAATAAGGATTATTTTGAGCACGAATTCAAAAAAAAATTCCAGTCCCAAAAAGAATGGCAGAGGCTCAAAGTTGAGAGTTTGCCGATTTCGGAAGGTCAAAAGTTAGTCTCTTATTTTTCCTTTTTTTTTTTCTTTTTTTTCTTTTTTTTTCTTTTTTTTTTTTTTTTTTTTTTCATTCTTTTCTTCAATTTTCAAATTTTTAGACAAAGCTACAGGTTTCCCTGCTGGACCGATTAGGATGAAATTTAAAATACAAATAGATACTATCAAAAACCCGATACCTTTGATATAAAATTTCATTTTGGATCAAAAGTGACTTTTTGAGAGGTATTCAAAATTTCAAATTTGTCCTATCTTTAACATGGCGAAAAGACAATTCTAACTTTTTTGCTCACTGATGACGTCATCTAGGAACATATATATTATTATTAGTAATTTTCATCCCTAATGGAACAAAAATTTTTTAGGATAGATCCATTCAGATAGAAATAGATTAACGTGATAAGAAGGAGTGCTACCAACATAACAAAAATAAAAAAGCTAAAATTTTATAAAATTTGGTGAAATCCTATGTTTATCGTTTCGAATGAATACCAAACGAAGTATTTACAATCTACCAACATAACAAAAATAAAAAAGCTAAAATTTTATAAAATTTGGTGAAATCCTATGTTTATCGTTTCGAATGAATACCAAACGAAGTATTTACAATCTACCAACATAACAAAAATAAAAAACCTAAAATTTTATAAAATTTGGTGAAATCCTATGTTTATCGTTTCGAATGAATACCAAACGAAGTATTTACAATCTACCAACATAACAAAAATAAAAAACCTAAAATTTTATAAAATTTGGTGAAATCCTATGTTTATCGTTTCGAATGAATACCAAACGATGTATTTACATTCTACCAACATAACAAAAATAAAAAAACCTAAAATTTTATAAAATTTGGTGAAATCCTATGTTTATCGTTTCGAATGAATACCAAACGAAGTATTTACAATCTACCAACATAACAAAAATAAAAAACCTAAAATTTTATAAAATTTGGTGAAATCCTATGTTTATCGTTTCGAATGGATACCAAACGATGTATTTACATTCTACCAACATAACAAAAATAAAAAACCTAAAATTTTATAAAATTTGGTAAAATCCTATGTTTATCGTTTCGAATGGATACCAAACGATGTATTTACATTCTACCAACATAACAAAAATAAAAAAAGTAAAATTTTATAAAATTTGGTGAAATCCTATGTTTATCGTTTCGAATGAATACCAAACGAAGTATTTACAATCTACCAACATAACAAAAATAAAAATCCTAAAATTTTATAAAATTTGGTGAAATCCTATGTTTATCGTTTCGAATGGATACCAAACGATGTATTTAATTTTTACTGTTTGGAATGCATATTAAAAGATCTATTCATGGGATAACTTAATATTTAATAAACAAAAATTAATAAATAATATTTTCATGTAATATTTCACAAAAAGAAGTGAAATCTCAGCCAAAAACATCGGAGATGCAAAAAGGGGCGCCTCGCATTATTTTTGCCTAGCGTCGAGGTGAAATCAAAAAAATGCGCCTCGCTTTTCTGATTTATATAAAAGCGAGGATATATGAAACAAATAAAATTCTGTAGGGGTTTTATTTAAGTGAAAATATTTCCTCGCTTTTATATAAATCAGAAAAGCGAGGCGCATTTTTTTGATTTCACCTCGACGCTAGGCAAAAATAATGCGAGGCGCCCCTTTTTGCATCTCCGATGTTTTTGGCTGAGATAAAATATTCAATTATGATATATTTTTGACTTAAAATTTGCAAAAAATATTTCTTAATTTAACTTGAATTAAATTTATTAAGTTAACTAAGAAATAAATTTCTTAATAAAGTATCATCATTCAAATGTAAAATATTGTTTTTTGTTTTCACCGCCCTTGGTGCAAATGCCTATCTTCATTTGACATTCATTTTTTCCCCCGATTTGACAGTAAAATATAACCTCTTTTTTTTCTTATTTATTCCCTGGTTGAACAAGATCGAAAACTTTCTCTTTCGTAAATAGGGCTATAGGTGACAGATAATTCTAACCTTTACATAAACTCATACGTCATACGCGTCATCAAATAACACAGACGGAAGATGACGTCACTCCAGTGAGGTTTCGGTGTGAAACCCCCCGCGATTCGGACTCCGTTAGAACTCTAGTCAGTAAACTCAAGTCCGGTCCCGGTGTGACCGCACCTTTATAGTTATAATGGACTCAGCAGCCAAAAATGAGTTTAAATAAATCAAAAACAAAATAAAAAAATTGTTTCAAGAAAAAGGAAGGATATCGAAAGGAATCACTCAGAGTAAATAATAAATAAATTCGTCGTTAACGTTACCAATCAGAAGAATGTGAATTCGGAGTTGGATACTCACCTGAAACAAAAAAAAAAATATATTAGAAAAATTTATCCAGATAGAGAAAACAAAAAGCGTTTAAAAATATTAATTAAAATAAAGTATGACACTTGGTCAAATCAGATGCATTTTGCGCGTTAACATAAATTCTTTATAATATATGATAAATAAATTTTCTATTAATTTTTTTATAAGCATATCTGTTTTATATATCAAAAGCTAGCAGGAATGCAAGACACGTGTCAGTGGTAATCACAACTTCCGGCCTTTTGACTAAAATGTAGAGTGATGAAGACAGACTTCATCTCTTCTTATCCCCCCCACACATTAGAAGTGGAGATAGAATTAATGAAAGAGATATTTTATTGTCCATTTGTGTTTTCTAAAATTTAATTAAAAATATCATTAAGTAGAGGAAAAAAAAGATTCTTTGTCAAAGGGATTAAAAAACGTTTGTTTTATTCTATTTTATGAATAAAAAGTGCCCTTCTAAAAAATTTAAGTAATTTGAACAAAAGATTTTAATTAAAAGAAATTTAAAGAGAAAGTAAAAAATCTGGTGTGACTGGCGCACAGCACACAACTTTCTCTTACCCTTCGGTAAGAGAAAGTTGGGCACTGTGCTGGTCACACCAGATTTTTTGTGTCGAGATATATTTAGTTTCCGATAGCACCTTAGTTTCAAACTTGCATTTTAAATAAATAAATAAATAAATAAATAAATTTATTACGACCCGCTTAGAGGCACCAGTCCTCGGTGGCTAGGTCCAACAAACACAATACAAATTTAAATACAATAACAAATACAACAAAACAAAACAAAAGGAAAAAAGAAAAAAAAAAAAAAAAGAAAATAAATAAATAAATAGAAATGCATGCCCATTAACAATCAACATGTTCATGCATTTCCATCGAAAGAAATAAAAAAAAACAATTTCAAAAAATTCACGCAAGCCACGAGACCAGGAGTAAACGTCGCATTAGCCATCCCGACATTCGCCTTAAGCTGTTAAGGAAAACCTGGCCAAAACCTTAACAAGGATGGTATGACCTCTCTACCTCAAATATTCTCTGCGATCAAGAACTAAATAAAAATTTCACACAACTAGCACATTAAGACTTGACAAAATTTATTATAGATTTAATCATAGGGGGCAGAGGACTATAATCCCAAGTAGTGACAGACAAACCGTTCCACAAATCAATTCCAGATCCTACCAACGAATGCAATCCTACATTCTTCAAGAATCTTGGCTTCTGAATTTTCCTCCTATGATCAACCCTACTATAATAATTTGGTTCGCGAAATCTACTTGTTATCTCCTCCCAACTCCTAATACCTTGATACGCCTTAAACATTACCCTCAATTTTGCCCACTCCCTCCTTTCTAATAGACTAGCCCACCCTAACTCTCTAATCATCAAAGAAGGACTACTAAATCTATCAAATTTTCCAAAAACAAATCTAGCAGCCCTTCTCTGAACCATTTCTATCGTCCCCTCTAACTGCTGCGAATGTTTGTCCCACACCATTGAACAATACTCTAAATTAGGTCTCACATAAGTTAGATAAACTTTGGACTTGACTTCTCTAGACGTACCTCTCAAAACTCTCCCAAACATCCCTAATTTCCTATATGCCTTATTCACTATAAAATTTATATGGGTATCCCACTTTAAATTCGCCTGAATGTGAACTCCCAAATATTTATAAAATTTAGATTCATTCATTTTAAATGTTGACTGCTTCAAATAAACTATGGTTATTTTTCAAAATTTTAATCTCATATTTGGACATTTTATACACAATATAGAATCGTAAATAAATACAAAATTTCATAAGAATTGGAAAAAAAAATTTTAAATGCCTAAAAAGTTCCAAAGGGGACCCCCTTTTGAATCGAAATTAACATACAAATCCCTATAGGAAATTAACATTAGGCCTATGAGAGAAGGCGGAGAGACAGGCGATAATGTTTGCAAGTGAGAGAGAGACATATATGTTTTCTTTGAAACAATTAAAGACACAAATAAATGGGAATTTAAATAATAATTGATTTTTAATCTAATAAAAAGAAAAAGATTTAAATTCCGTTACCATGGCAACCATTTCTATCTTTCCTATGAAGAACAAGAGTAAAGTGGTCTTCAGAAGATTTCAACGGCAAAATGAGAATATACATTTTAAAGAGCATCTAAAAAATAATTGATTTTTGAATTTAAAAAAAAATCCTTGGAGGGAATTTTGAGAAAATCGAAAAAAACTGAAAAAGTACATCAGTAAAGTACTAGTACTTTTTGGCCGATTTTGTTCAAAAGCTTATTTTGAGCGTGTGGGAAGGTACCTAAGTTAAATATAAAATTTCAATCCGGTAGCTCAATTCCTTCATGCTAAAAATCTGTCCACACATACAGACACACGCACACACACACACACACACAATACATACACACACACACACACACACACAGACCAATTTGCGAGACCCACTTTTTTGGACTCAGGGGACCTCAAAACATGTATATCCATCAAAATCTCGACATCGAATTTTTGACATGATCGCAATACTTTCTCTCCTATATATTTCATATATAGGCTAAGAGAAAGTAAAAATTCTCCAGTATATTTAGATGTTAAATCAGGAAATAGGGAATTTTACTGTGTTAAATAATATATAAAATTTTCTGTAGCTAATTGATTAATCATGAAATCAATTACTACGAGTTTTAATTTATTTATTAACCAGCTTTTTAATTATATAAATTTTAAACTGACTTATACCCATATTATTAGTCGTTCCTTAAGGAAGAAGAAATTCTTATACCTATATATTTAAGCAGGTAGGTTTAAGTAGGTACAATCAGTTTCAATATTAACCGCCACCCCTAGAGCATATAGAGCCGTGAAGTTAGACAACCAGAGGGCTTAGCTGGAGTAATTGTTGTCTCAAAAAATATAAATATAAATAATATATATTTATTTGAAATACTAAGGGAAAATTCTTTCCCTTTAAAAATTTTAGTATTTTTTTTCTATCAAATTTAAACACACGAGAAAATGTGCTCTAGCAAAACATATCATGAACACTTGTATTTAAATTACTAGCTGATTATTTAAAGGAGGCCAATCAAACAAGGTTTTGATAAGAAATGGGTTAGTTTTAAAGAAACATTTGCTTTCTTATCAAAATCAAGCTAACTTAGCTTTCACTCATATAAATAACGTACTCAGTTTTTTTTTTTTTTTTTTTTTTTTTAATCTGCCCGTCCAGCCAAACGCCATTGGGCTAAAAAAAAACGTACTCAGTTAAAAATTAGTTTGTTAAATTTATAAATAAAACAAAAAAATTCTTTTAAGTGAAGGATTTACTGACATGCATGCCGGTTCAATTCTTTTTAATGAAGAATAGTAAGATTGCAAGTTTGCTACATTCAGGTGAATAAAATCCAGGAATTAATGAATGAATTAGAGTCAAAGGGTTTACATGGAAATAAACATAGATAGAGATAAGTAAATAAGTGGAGAAGTTGGAGAAGATGTATCTTGAACAGGTAAATTAAATGGGGACTAAGAAGATGGATCTAAGCGATTTCTAGACTTAGGTTGGGTTGTGTCACTCATAATTAAATAGTTATAGCCATAGTGGTTAGCGTGCTGGCCATTTGTACCAAGGATCGCGGGTTCGCATCCCGTCTCATGCGATAATTGGATTGGCTATCAATCCAGGTGAAATAAATAGAGACGGAGTCTAAATGGCCTTCTTTGCCGAAAAAGACCTTAATGAAATTAAAAAAAAAAAAACAGCGGATAAGCTACCCATACAGCACAAAATTAATTTTATATTTTAAATTAAAGTATGTAATTCGCTTCTGAAGATGACACATATGGTGTCGAAATACGTATAAAGTGTTAATATCAAATTAATATATTATTGAAACAGAAAACCTTGTGAATTTAATTCTCCTATTACAGCACAAAATATTACAGCAATGTTGCAGAAATATTGCGAATCTTGCATAAATTGCCAATTAATATTGCAGGAATATTATATCAATATTGCAAATCTTGCAAAATATTGGCAACATTGCTGCAATATTGCAGCGGCAATATTCAAAGCTAGGAATATTGCAGCAATATTGTTGCAATATTCCTATGTCCGCCTTTTTGCAACATTGCAGAAATATTGCATCAATGTTGCCAATATTGCTGCAACATTCCAGCAATTTTTTGTGCTGTGTGGGTAGTTAACTGTGACTTTCAAGTTTTTTCATATCTAGTTAAGCTAATCATATGTTTAAATAAGAATCCTAAATCGACGTTAACTCTTTAATTCATTATTTTAATTTTAAAAGTTGCTAATTTCACAAAACTTTCCTAGGTAGCTAACTAAAGGTCTCTAAACTCATTTTTTTAACGCCAGGTTAATCGCCTTCTTGTTTGGGATATCGAAGATTTGCTTTCGGACAGATCTTTATACCTCATCCGGGTAAAATCCATCCAATAAGTTTAATTAGAAAATAATAAGATTGCTAGTTGACTAGAGATGAAGCCACACGAATTAACCTGACATTTCAAAGATAGAAATAGCAAATTTTATTTTTTTCATAATCTTAGTAATTTGTTAAAGGATGTATCGATATTGGTTTTTTAAGCTCGGATGTTAAGGAAAGGAGTGTCTTTCTGAGTGACGTCAAGACTCTTTCTTGTCCTATCTCAGTTAACAGATGTTTACCAAAGGGCAGCTGAGAGTGAACCCTCCCTCCCAAAGCCTCTGTTTCTTCAAGACCCCAGATTGTCTCATTTTGCTAGCTATAGTTTTATTTATATACTCGCAACACACCCAGACACCCTATGGATGAAATCATTCTTTTATTTCCTTTTGGACACTCAAAAACATCCAACTAAAATATGGAATGGTTCAGTAAGAAAATAACACGAAAAGTGATTAAGCTCTCAAGCGGTAAAATGAAATATTATGAAAAAAATAAATGGTGAAATGTTTAGCTCTAGAATCATTCTTTCTAACCGTATATTCAAAATAATTATTATACCTCTTAAGACAGAGGAGTTATTCGAGCCGATAACAAGCAATTTTTCATACTCTTTTATCCAACTTTTTTGTGCATGCTTCCCTAACAGGCCATGCATTGTAAGACCTAAGAGGTCAAAATTTGAGGATGAATACAGTTTTTATTATTTGCATCTCACTATTATAAAATCAAGGAACTTCTTTGTGTGGCATTAAAGAGGGATATTTAAAGAATGCAATGACTTGAATATCTTAAAAATGACAAAATGGTGGCTTATGACTATATTCCACTAAGCCAATCAATTATAATAAAAGCCTAAGAGCAACTTGAAAATATAATTTAGAGGTAGTCAAATAAAACTTTTACACAGGGGCCCACATCTTGTGGGTACACTGAAAAAGCAATATATTTATAGTTAATAGATTATATTTAATGCAAAGAAATCCTTGACATAATAATGGCGAAATAAAAAGTCGGTTCAATACTAATATTTGATATTTTTTTATTAAATATAATATATGACTAGCTAAAATATAGATATATTAATAGTTAAGATGCCTCTATTTGAATCAGTTACAATAATTTTATTCTTATATCCCTTTTGCAAAAGCGGCTCAACCCTAGATATATTAATAGTTAAGATGCCAATATTTAAACCGAGCATCACTAAAGTTTATTATTAAGATAATGATATTTGAATTAAATGGTCGAATCCTCAAATTTAATAATGCAGTACTTATATAAAATATTTATTTATTTTAGTCAAAATTTTTTTATTTTAAGAAAAATCTACATATTTTTAGATTGAAGAAATATATATTAATATCGAACAGAAGCTATATTAAAATTAAAAACTTGAGTAGTTAAGTTAAATATTCAATAGGTTATATTAAAAAATTAAAAATTTCAATGAATTACTAAACTATATGAAGGAACTTTTGTGGTTATTATTATTATTACGGGAGGTTTTAATTATAGACCACATTAGTATTAATTATTTATTAAAAATAAATATTGTAAAACGTCCCAACTGATTATTCTGCATTCATTTTCAAGTGCACAGGACTTGAAAACGACTGCAGAATAAGCAGTTGGGACGTTTTACAATATTTATTTTTAATAAATAATTAATACTAATGTGGTCTATAATTAAAACCTCCCGTAATATATGAAGGAAGTAAATATAGTAGTTTAAAACAATGAGTTTACATTTATTATAATTTTTTATTATTATGGATTAAATTATATAATACAATTTTAATTACATACCAGTAATTATACAATAATAATATCACATAAATAACTTTGGCACTGTGTTGAAAGTTCTTTTTTAACTTCATATATTGTTAAAATTGCTCGTCCTATTGCATTTTCTTCTAAAACTTGTTTTAAATTGATATGATTTTTTTCAAAAACCGTAGCTTTTTTTTCCAGGTGGTTCCCAACTGAAATCGCTTTCATCAAATTCTAATAATTCATATTTGCTATCTATTTCTTTTTTGTTTATATCTTTTAATTCTTCTACTGCAGATAAAATTGATGAAATACTTGTTATGACAAGCGGTGATGAATTAGAAGTTGAAGATTCCAAAGAAACAGTATTAGCAGCAATCTGTAATTTAGAGAATTGATTTAAAATTAAAAGTTTTAGTTGTATGCACTCACATTTTTTAAATTCATATGTACAAAAAAAAATCGGTTATTATATTTTTGTAAAAATTGGAAAATAATTAAAAAGTGAAATTGATTTAATAGTTAATTATAGTTTTGTATACCAGTATAATTATATGGTATGTTAGCGAGGCGAATAGCTGAATCAGTATGTAGTAGAAAATAAAAGTTCGAGCAGCTATGTTAATTTCTTTATTTAAGAACCCATAGCGACGTTTCGGTCGACTATGCGACCATCTTCATGGCTAGAGTTCAGTCAACAGAAAAACCTCTTAAGTTCTTTGACGGACATTTCATAAAATTCATTACGATCCATTAGATACAATGCATTCAGCGCCAAAGTCAATATTGAGTCAAAGAACTTGAGAGGTTTTTCTTTTGACTGAACTCTAGCAATGAAGATAGTCGCATAGTCGACCGAAACGTCGCTGTGGGTTCTTAAATAAAGAAATTAACATAGCTGCTCGACCTTTTATTTTCTACTAAAATTATATGATGCCCAGTTTATTACATTTTATTTAAAAATAAATATTTATTTAAAAATAAATATTAACAAGTGCCTATAAAATTTCCAGAAATTTTTAAATAAAATAATTTTATTTAAAATAACCTTGCAACGTAATTATTTATTTTTTAAAATATTAATTAATTTAAATTTATATCTAAAAAAAAAGCTGACTAAATTTTTAAAATGGTTGTATTAAATGTCTATGATGATATGAGTATACTAAATAATTCGTAATAAAATTTAAATATATGTGACCGTCCACTTCAAAAGTTACCAAATCTATACTGGGCTAAATTTTCAGGAGAGCCTTCAAAAAAATCGATTTTTTTTTTTATTATTGATTTCGATTCTCTAGTTCTTCATCTTATATGATGAAATATTCGATCCATCAGAATATATTTATTTTATTTAAAAGATATGAAAAAACAAGACTTTAAACTCATTTTTCTCAAAACTAGGTTTAAAAATTCATATCTTCCAAACAAAAAATGATACAAACATTCTAAAAATGCCGACTTGCTGAGCAGGATGTGTTCCGTACAGAAAGCATAAAAACTCTATTTGGATCCCGGTGAAGATTTGGTACCTTTTCATGAGGACATATATATATCTCAGATAGATAATTGAATATGTTAGCTTATCAAAAAAAAGTAAAAATATTGAAGAATGGAAAACATACATACCGTATTCATAATACTTCTTTCGAAGAATCAACCTTAACCCCACTTTTGGAAATATCGTTTAGAGTTCTTTTTCACTGTTTAAAAGAGCATAAAGAATGCTTAGGCTTGTAATCCCATTTTCTGTAGAAAATAAATTCAAAATTAGATAAGAAATTAGAAAAAGTCACCGCTATATAGATAGCTAATAATTAATGCCGCTAATACAACAGTATTCAGTTGATATGAATTTTTACTTACCATTTAAGGTTTCGCTAATATTTGATAGTCCCCAATCTTCTAGAAGATCATCTAATTCCATCCTATTGTTTGATGAGATTGTGCCTATTAAAAATAAGCGAAATGCACAGTTGAGATATAAAATAATAATATATTGATGAAAGCGTTTAGATCATGTAAAAATGGCTGCGCTGGAAGTAACTGCTTTCCGACCATGTTTCTGACTGCTTCAAACTAGTAGAGGAAGGGAGCTGGAAGGGAGGCTTTTTTGTTTTAATTTCACTTTTCTCTGTTAGGGGCGCACTTGTCACTTTTAAATAAATTTGATATCTTAACTATTAATATATTGATACTTACGAGAAATTTTAGTAAATTTACTATCAAAAAATATTGTTTTGGATTAAACCGCAGCTTTTATTTAAAGCAAACAAAATGTATGTTTTATTTTAAGTGACATTTAATTAAATAGAATAAATTACTCAAATAAATTTTTTGATTATATTAAATACTTTAAAATTTTGTCACTATTAATAATATGTCGACGTATATTTATTATAAATAAAATATCTTTAATACAAATATATTTTACTAAAAATGCTCAACTCTTTCAATATATTAATATTAAAGAAATTTTTTTTACTGTGTACGTGGATGGCGACCACGAGCTACCCGAGCTTGGGACAGACAGTCATTCTGTTCTTTGTATGTCTATCTCTTTCTTCCTCTTTTCAACAGGCGTCAGATCGTGCGACGGGCCGGCCTGTTCTAACCTTATCGGTCGCAAAACGCATGCTAGGGCTGGAGGGAAATAGTGAGGTCCGCCGACCCCGCATAGCGGGAATAAGGCGAGAACAGAAGAAGAAAAAATAACGTTTACCAATCTCCACGTTTTTATTTCAATTATCCAAATAAAATATATTTAGCAATTTTATAAATATGAAAATTTGCATTTTTTTGACGGGGTAGACTATATACCGCTGACTAAATTGTAACACAACCCTCTACAAGTACTAGTGTTGCTCCTGGGTTATAACTCAAAGGTCTAGGTCCCACCGCTTCTGTAGGAGCAGAAATTTGCTGTTAATTTCTAAAAAATATTATCTACGAATAAATTAAATAAACGGGATCAAAATGGCATCAGATGACAAAAAACTATGAAAAAATAAATAAAGTGTCAGTATGCCTATCTATCAATGTTCTTACTCACCAAAACAGAAGCTATAATTGAGTCCTGACTTTCATTAAAAAAAATAAATAAAGGAGAAGTGATCACTTTAATCTCAAGATGATAAGATGCTTCTAGGTCAAATAGTCTGACCTCACCATTTCCTCTTTTCTTTATTTATCTTATTCCAAATTGAGTTTACTTTTGAAAAATTTGAACATTTGAGAATAAAATATAAAAGAAGATTGGAGTAAAGAGAAATAAATGAAGCAAATTTGAAGAGAGAAAGAGAAACGAGTGCGTGGTCCGTCTGTTCTAACCAGATTCGCTTGAGCAGAGAGAGAGAGAGAGAGAGCTTTTGACGAGGCCCTCTTAACGATGTTCCTTGTTAACTCCAACTTAATGCGATTAGGTACAACGAGAGGGAGAAAATTAAGCAAAATTTCGCACAGAGAGGAAAGAAACCCTTAGAGGTTAAAAATATAATATGACCGAATTAATGATGTCATTTAGATAAAAAAAAAGTTCAATGAAAAAAAAAATATTTTCTTTGATCTTTTAACATTTTAAAAAATCCATTTAAATTAGATTTTGCCTATGTAGATAGTTAATTAAATATTTTTTACTTTCTATTACCTATATATGTAAATAAAGTATTGGATTCATGACAAAAATTCGAGGTCGAGATTTTGATGGAAATACACGTTTTGAGGTCCAAAAAACGGGTTTTTGCAACATGGTCTGAGTGTGATTTTAATCATGAAGGAAATGACCTACGAGTTTGAAATTTCATATTTAAGTTAGGTATTCTCCCGGACAGTTAAAATAAGCAGTACTATTACTTTACTGAAGTACTTTTTATGTTTTTTTTTTTTTTTTCAATTTTCTCAAAATTTGAACTAACGATTTTGATTAAAGTTCACAAATCAACTATTTTTTTAGATGCTCTTTGAAAAGTATATTAATAAGTTTTTTCTTAAAAAGTGTTTAAAGTACACTTTACTGATGTAGTATTTCAGATTTTTACTTTATCTTATTTCCAATGGAAGCATTCGGAGCTTAGCGCCATCTATGAATCGCAAGTGGCCAAGTTTGGAACTAAGGTGCTATGGGAAACTATATATGTCGTCACAAAAAATCTACTGTGCGTCAAGTCACACCAGATTTTTTAAATATTGCTATAAACGTAGATCAAATGAACCTTGGCTGTCGGATTATAAGGGAAAATAAAATTTAAAAAATTATGTAAAAATTTTTTTAAATTATTTTTATAAAATAATAAAAAAAAAAAAAAAAAGAGTTAAACATAGAATAGAAAGAAAGATATTCCATTCTATTTATGTAGGTTTGATAAAAAGAGGAAAAACAACTGATAGCGTTTAACTATCTCTAGCTTTAATGGCCGCGTTTATATTAGCTTTGGAGAGATATTCGTGAAGAGAATTTTTTCATTTCTCTGATAAACCAGGTTCTGGGTTGATATTAAAAAAAAAAAATTCCTCAACAAGGTGTAGGCATCAACTAATAATTTAAGTCATAAAGATAGAGAAACGTTCTTGTCTGTAGATTATTTGCTTTTTATTTTATATAAAAATTTGAGGATCAATGGGGGGTCTGGCTATACGAAATGGGATTTTAATCACGAGTGTCACGATACTTTCCCATACATTCGAGTAATTAGAAATGGAATGCGTCACGAAAAAGTTATGATGTTATTTTTCTTATCTATGTACGTATAAAACTTTTCGAAAATATAGCTTATTAAAAGTAAATTATATTAATATCAGATAATATTTTTCTTTCAAATGATCATGAATTTTCAACTTATTATAATTTCCGTGATTCGAGGTCAATAAATGTGATTGTGAGAAAGGGACAAAGTCTAAATACTAAAGGAGAAAAAAGGCAGCTCGGGTAACTCGTGGTCGCCATCCACGTAACTTCTAAATGATAAACCTAATCATGAAGTAGGGCCATACAGAGAGAGGCAAAGTTAAAGTCCATCTACGCGAGTTTTCTACATTTGATTGCCTTTTTTTTGACATTTTCTAGGTGTCCATTAAAAATTTTTCATATTTAAAAAAAATAACAATGAAATAATCATTAATAAGATACTTGTTTTAGGTTTTATTGTGGTTTATTTGTAAAAAAAATTACGACTTTTCGGCCACTCAGCCTGTGTTAGAAATGGACCCCAGATACAATTCAGCTTCAGATTACAAAGAATGTTACATCTGTGACAATTCCATCCGAAGTGTCACAGAGGTAAGATTTTTTGTAATTGCTTGAAGTTGTAGCTGTGATGTGATTACAATGAAGGGATGGAGATATTAGCCAAATAGAAATGCTTGAGTTTCAATAACTCTCAGAATAAGACGTTTCGGCCTGGGGGCATCTTCACTTATTGGAAATTGTACACATATTGTAAAACTCACATGTGATTGAACCAGAATTTGTCAACAATAAAATTTGTTTGCTTCATTCAAAATTATATCGTCCCTACGCCCAAGAACAGAGATGTAATCTTATGCTGTGGAAGGTCACAAAATGAGTGACCGAAACGACGTAATTTTTGTCAAATAGCCTACCCCACAGTTAACCCGAAACAAGTTTTTGATTCTATAGTAAAAAATTTAAAAATTTCATTACGGCTTGGTATCCAAAATTAGTCCAAGAAATTTATAAGATGACACATACTCTACTACGAAAAGGAAATGATTATTGAAGTAAAGTAAGATAATAATAATTTGAATTGTTAAAGCTGATATTGAGAGCAACAGCTGAAATAGTATAAATAGTCATATTCGGTTTGGTCGAAAACTTACTGACGACAGTCTTAATTTTCTGACTCCAGAGGTTTCAAAATAATTTCATTCAAATTTTTACTACTAATCGTAATACTTTTCACTTCTATTTCACGTAGAAGAGAAAATACAAAAATAATTGATAATTAACTTTTCCGCCTAATCGGTATATTGTTAGCAAATTACAATAAGTTTTTAGGAATAAAGATGAATGAAAAGCCACTTATATCTAGTTTTTCACTATTTTTTCTTCTTAAGTTACGATGATATTCGGTTTTATTCTAGTAGGCGTTAGTTTGATTTTTTTTTTAAAGAAAATATAAAGATCTAAAGTCCATTTCTTGATACATTCTTGATTCGACTTAGAATCGCCTCATTTGGTCTAATCACTTTAGAAGGAAATAGTCTCTTGCTCATCTGACCTCATCCAATCAGAAGCGCAATTACTTGTTAACCAGGCAGGCGTAGGGAGGAGTTCATTTGCACTCTCATCATCCGTTTTGTAAAAATAACTCCAAATTCCAAACGTTTCCTTTCGAGGGACGTAGTATTAATGGCGGTATTAATAATAATTTCAGGGAAGAGAAATTACGGATGGAGTAAAAAATGTCGATTGGGAAAACGAAGGAAATTAAATCAGAAGATGAAAAGTTTGGAAAATAAAATATCAGGAGAAAAATGTTTGGTCTTCCTGTTCATAAAATGCCGATTGAAAATTTTTTCGGGCTTAAGTATTTTATTCGTTTTCTATACGAGTTGAAATACTCTAATCGGAGTGAATTTTGAATTCTCCATTTTTATCAGTTTCTTTTATTTTGTCACTACTCCAGTAAGCAAGGGAAATTACTTAAAAAAAAAAAAAAAAAAAACTGTTGAAAGTTGTTTCTTACGATACCTAATTCTATAACATCATTATAGACCTCTTTAAAAAAAAAAAAGATAAGAAGAATCAATTGGAAAGTATTATATCTTTTGGGGGAATGTTTGGAATTTATCATCTTAATAAAAAGGACAACGATCAATAAGACTGAATCGTTAAAATTGCAATAAAAAAAGAAACAGGAACAAGTTCCTTAAATGCTTATAAAACGCTTTTTTTTATTACAGTAGAATCCCGATAATTCGTATGGCCACAAGACCGAGGGTTTGAAACAAATTATCGGGAGTACAAAATTAAAAAAACGTATTAATGCGAAGACTGTAGAAAGGAAAAAAGGTGAAGGGGGAAGGTGAAGCTCAATTTCCCTCTCTTCGCTCCTCATTTCCTTTCAGTGAAAGGTTTACGAATGAACAAGAAAAAATTAACTCTCTCTTCCCCCTCTTGAAAACAGTACGAATTAACGAGCTTTTCAAGCTGAGGATACGAATTAGAAGACATTTTAAGTGACCTCGAGCTTAAAAATAATACGTATTACCGAGGGGCCTGAAATGCATTGTTTTTATACCAGTTATCGGGATTTTCTCTGGGGACCGGCAACGAATTAGCCGGAAATAGGAATAATCGGGCTACGAAATATCGAGATTCTTCTGTATATGCGAGACCTCCACCCTTAATTGGTTGCCCCACCTATTATAAAATGCAGTTCAGCATATATGACTATAAATTTTATCCTGGATGGAAAATTGATTAAGAAAATAGTTATAATTTAAATCGTTTTACTAATTATATGTCAATTATTAAAAATTCAAATGTTTAAATGTCTCGTCTATTTATGCAACTGGAATAGTCAATTAAAATTTTAAGAGGAAACGTAAATAATGAGCAAAAATGGAAGTTTTCCAAAAAATGTTCAAATATTTGTTTTTATAAGATTCTTTTTTTCTTATCTTCAGCAATTCTTTTTTTAAAAAGAAATTGACTAACTAGAGAGAGAACTTTTTTCAAGTTGTGGAGTTATCAAGAAATGGAAGAAAGCCAAAGATTAAGAGAGAGATTAAAGAAGCTTCTTTAAATTTAGTGTGCGTTAGAATATAATAGAAATAAAAAAATCTGATGTGTTAGATGCACAGCTTATAACTTTCTCTTGCTTTCGGTAATTGAAGTTGTGTTCTGAGCATGTAACACCACATGTTTTGTGTCCATATATAATTTAGATTCCGGGAATAGATTAGAATTCAAGATGTAAAAATGTATAAACAGAAAAAACATTTATATTTTGTTACGAGGGGAACAATTCTACCCTTGATTTCTATGAAGTACCAAAGTAAAGTATGCTGCAAACAATTTTGAGAATATACATTTTAAAGAGCATCTAAAAAATAATTGATTTATGAATTTTAATCAAATCGTTAGAACGAAGAAGAATAAAGAAAAGTACTAGTACTTCTTGGCCGGTTTGTGTATATAAAAGGTTTTGTGTTACGTCTCATGGGGGTACCTAACTTAAATATATAATTTCAACCTCGCAGCTCATTTTCTTTTAGCATCACTTTGAACACAAACACACAAGCTAACAGAAAGACCATTTCGCCGGATCAACGAGCCTCAAAACGGGTATTTTCATCAAATTTCGACATAGAATATTTGACATGAATACAATACTTTCTCTCAATACAATATAGCAAAGTATATAGAAATATTGGAGTCTGATCGACTGTGTTAATAAATTAGATAGTAATAATTTGTATGCATGCGTATTATGAGAGTGTTAATGAAGAATTTTCAAAAGGTGAATAAAATCACATTTAAAAAAATCATGGGTTATGTTTATTTGACCACCAAATAATCTCTTCAAAAGTTAAGTCAGATAGCGAATATTTTAATAATAAATGCAAGTATAATTAATTTTTTGGCTGCTTTCCATCTCTTCATATTTCATAGTTCAGAGAACTGTCTTTTCTAAACATTCATCAATAAATAATCAGTTTTTATTAGCATATTAAATGTGATATATTTACTAAATTTGTGTGTATAATGATCATATACTCATTTATTCGAAGAAAAAGAACTGTCTTAAAGGGATCTTATTTCAGATATTTGAGAAAATCCGAACGTCTCGATGACAGAGGGGCAAATCGTGACCAGATTTGGAACTCTTATTGGGCTTCCCGTTGAGTGTCTTTCGGGCAATAACTTCTCTTATATAAATTTATTCAAATCTATAAAATATACGTGTATTTATAGAACAACATCCAGAAAGAGAGAGAGAATCTGTGGTCATGGAACCGACAAGCCTTGACCAGGAACATGGCTTACGATAAATATACCAAGGCTATAATAAATAAACAATATTCCATCTTAAATCAACTGGAAAAGGAAAGTCCGACGAAATCGAAGATGAGGCTAGTTATATTGAGAGACGGAACTCTCTTTTTTTTGTTCTTTTTTAGACAAATGAATTTCTAGTTTCATATTTTTCTAAGTTTTTTCCAACTCAAGATCTAAAAAGTTGATGTAGACGACGACAATTTTATATGACGAAAGGAAAATCAACTTTTAGCAACAATCAATTGAGCCAGAGGTAGAGTATTCATTTGAAGTTCAAACATGACAACAAAATATCACTTCAAATATTAACTTTAATGGATTAAAACTCATTAGAAACTCGTCCTTTTCAAATAAACGAAATTATAAATTGATATTATTTCAGTAAATTTATTAGTTTTGAGGAGGTAAAATTTACTTTGTTGCATTAATTATGAGAGAGAAAAATCGTTTTATTTTTATCAAATTGATAATATTAATAAACCGCGCCGTCCGGGTAAACGCACACGGTCGATTTTTAGTCGAGCCATAGTTTAGTCGATGGATTAAAAAATCAAATTAATCTGCAGGTGTCGTGTGCGCACCTTCATTGAACTTAATGCATTTTTAGTTCATCGACTAAACTATCGCTCGACTAAAAATCGATCGTGTGCGTCCAGCCTAAAATAACAATTAAAGGACTGATGATGGAGCAATAATGAATGTACCGAAAAATTGTTGTAGCCTTCAGAATAATTTCTTTTTGGCTGCCTCGGTCGTTATCACCAGTAAAATTAATATCAAAATACTATTGATATTGTTTTTTTGAATTAATATGAAATAATAAATATTATTAGGATGTCAAAGAATTTATTAAAAATTTTCTCAAATAAAAAGTTAATCCTATCTTTAAGAGCTTCAAAAAATATTTTCCCATGCCTAGAAAATCTATAGACCCTCACATTTTCTATATAAGTTCCATATAGAACACCAAATAAAAATCCGGCACTTTCCTTTTCGTCAAAATATCAACAAACTCAAGGCCATAAAGGAAATCTAAATTATTATTTGAAAAACAAATAAGCCTATATCCGTTTCAAAACCCATAGGCTCTAAAAAACAAGCGAGATTATTTTAATATTTAATATAAAAAACCATATTCAATGAATTAAACTCTTTGCAAATGGACAGAGGTCTCCGGGTTTGGCGTAGTAGGTAGCGTACCTCCTATACCAAACGTCGCGGGTTCGGATCTCAGGCAGTTCGATGATTCTATTTAAACCATTTGGATACCAGATGGCTTAAATAGAAATGCCTGATCCCCCAATAGATATATTCATTACAACGGTTATCGTCAAAGTCTTAAATGGCCTAAGTTGCCGAAAAGACTGTGTGAATGTGTGTGTGAGTGCGAGTGTGAATGAGAAAAAAGTGTGAATGTTATAAAAAAATGGACAGAGAATTTCAAGATTGTTGGGTAACAGGTTGTTCGTGTTGATGAGAAAAATGGTTGTGGGTCAAAAAAAAGAAAAAAATTTAAAGCATAAAAAATTATTTCGATCAGATGTGATTATATGTTGTCTAACCTAGTAAAATGTTTGACTTAATAATAGGATTATGAATGTTTTAATCATGTTTAAATCATAGTGTAATTACACTAGAGATTAATGTTTATTTCTTTGTTAAAAATCTGGTAGGACTGACGCACAGCACAAAACTTTCGATTATCATCGCTTCTGTGCTTGTCACAGCAGATTTTTTTCTGTCAACATATATTTAGTTTCAGACAGTACACCTTACCCATATTTTTTAGATTCAGGGGACCTCAAAACGTGTATATCCATCAAAATCTCGACATCGAATTTTTGACATGAATTCAATACTTTCTCTCTATATAAATTAACATATAGGCAAGAGAAAGTAAAAAACGAAAATATTAGTATCAGCATTACATAGACAAATTTTATCTTGGTCTTTAAGAAATAAACTTCCTGATCTCTAAAACGAAATAATCCTTAAAAAAATAACTTATAAGAATATTAAATAACAAAAATAAACAGCCGAGCTAATTAAGCAAAGTTTTATTTTGAAAACCCAGTACAAACTGGTATATAAATATAGCTCTCAAACATGTTATGACAAAAAAATATTTGACTTTTTCAATTTTATTCAACGGGAAGGAAGAAGGAAAATCTGAATAATTCAAGTCTTGATAACAATATCGTTAAATTATAATAAGATTTTTAATCTGACAAGCTATATATCTAAGCAAAAGCCTCTTCTTCAGGATATATTTTGTATAAGCTAAAAAGGATTGATCCTTATTAAATATTAATGAAATAAATGCCGAATTTCAAAAGTTCACAGAAATTTAAATAAAAGTAGAGAATAAAATGGGTTATGATGTTCAAGGTAAAACTTGAAAAGTAAAGTTTATTTTTGAATTTGTAAAAATTTTATATTCACCTTAGTTTTGATAAAAATGGCAGCCCGTATTTAAAGGGGGGGGGGGGGATTAAATAGTTGGTTTTGGAATGGATGCGGGTTTAATAAGATTCATTATTTTATAGCGGTTTCGGTTGATATTTTTAAGGTAGAAACTTTCTTTTTTTTTTTAGAAATAAAAAAAATATATAAAAAAATATAAATTGTTTGTAGATGGCCGTAAGGAAAATCAATTTTATTTTAAGGACCGTCGGCCAAAAATAAATAATTTTGCGTATTATCGGTTTATATGTAGATATTTCGATCCCTGTGATATGTAATCATCCTCAGTACAATCAACATAAGTTTTGCAAATCGTTTATTTTACCCATGAACAGCTATTGTGTCATATTGAATAGTTGAAATTAACAATTTGCAAAACATCTATTGATTGTACTGAGGATGATTCCATCTCAATGGGATTGAAATATCTACAAATAAACGGATAATAGCAAAATTATTTATTTTTGGCCTACGGGCCTTAAAAAATTAAATAATATAAATCCATTCATCAAGATGCATAGAATTCCGAAAGTAAACTTAAAACGCCGCGCCCCCTTACCCCTCCCCAGACCCTCTTTTTCACCTATAGACAGACAAATTTGATGAATAAAGATGATGAGCAGACGATATTAGTTAAATTTCTGGATAGGTCACTCAACTGACCCTCCTTTATGAACTTTCTTTTCCCCTAAATTCTATCTTATTTAGACCTGCATGTATTTTGTTATTATTTTAAAGTGAATTAATTAAATATTGAGGAGGCGATTAGCCGAGGGGATAAAGCAGTTAAGCTTATAATTCTGAGTTGAAAACAACTCGAGTTCAAATCCACCTCATGGCAAAATTAAAAATTATCCAACTCTATTTGAGATGCCTCCTCCTGAGGAAGGAAACGGGAACCCACCTCGGTATTATTCCCATGAAAGTCACTCCTCAGAGGAACCACAACGTGTCAAGTCTAACACTGATGACTGAAGAGAGGAATTAAATATAGACCAAATAATTTTTTTGGATTTGGGGGGTCTTAACCCTTTTTTAATTTAAATAACTGAAATTTTAAATAAATAAAATTTTTAATTTTTTTTTCTTGTTAAAATATGCTTGGAATTTACCATTTCAAAAAGTCTTAATATGTTAATTTATTTATTATTAATATTTCATAGGTTTATGTTTTGATCCGCATAATCCCTACAAAGCTAATAAGGGATTTTAATTCTAATAGGCAGTTGGAGTTGCAAATGAGACCCTCCCTCCCTCTCTGTTGGTATCCATAGAGCAAATGGCTTTTTCCAACTTTTATGGCCTTAAAGGCCTGCAGTCACTGATGATAAATAATCAAAGTGCAGGGACCTGAGGGACCAGATGCATACAGACAGAGAAGCAAGGAAACATCTCTCAGCTTCAAATCAAGCCTACACTGTCGGAAAACATAAGAAATATGAATGGGTAAATATTTAGAATAATGATGCCAACAACCGCTAATAAAAATGGGTCTTTTTAAACATTTTCTAATTTTGAAGTCAATGAATCTTGAGCAAAATTATTTGATTTTGGACAACGGGTATCGTTTAATACAGTTGTCAAAAGATGGATCAGACTTTCTAATAATTCAAAAACTAGAATTATTTTCTATATAAAAATTTAATTTAAATAAACTAAAAAGAGGGAAAAAATTCATTGTTGTTGTTAAAATTGTTGAATATTTGACTTAAAATAAAAGCGTGGGGCATTTGATAGAAATAAATTAATTAGAACAAGTTTCAATGGGGGTTCCACGCTTTTATTTTAAGTCAAATATTATATAGTAAGTAAGTAGGAACCCGATACGTCTTTAATTAGTTTTAATATAATGTTGTGATTAAATATATATAAATACTAATAATAATGTTGAATAATATATAAAATTAATTAATAATAAAAAAAAAAATGTCATCTGAAATGACCCAGAATTTTGAAAATTAGAAGATGTATTGATTCCTTGATTGTGTTGAAAATTTATGCTAGCGTTTGATAGATAAAATTCCGATTTGACAAATGACAAAATAAGTGGAATTATCTGTATTTTTTACAATAATTATTTCTATTTATTCGGTTAATTTATACTTCAAAAGTTTTCGGGAATAAAAGTATCTCATCAACTGCCATCAACTAAAATCCAATTTGGAAGTTATTAACAGAACATTATAAAAAAAAATGTAGAATAAAAATACAAAATATATAATAAATCTAGCTTGAACATGTATTTACTTCAACGTTTTAATCAATCAATTTTAAATTGTTTGTATTTTTCATGTTAGTTGATGGCTGACTGATGAGATATTCCTTAAAATTTTCGAAATATAAAATTCACCTGAATAAATAGTCAAGAGTCGCGGGAGCGACTCGTCGCCGAGCAAGTAAAAGCAAAAGATAATTATTATCAAAAAATTAAAAAATCGAGTTATTTTATTTTATTTGTAAAATTTTATCAATCATCTTTTAATCAGAGCAAAATAAAGCACCATCAACTTCAAGTAAAGGAAAAACTATTCCTCCACTTATTTATTGAAATAATAATTAAAGACAAAATCGAACAGCATTATCAAAATTTTCCAATTTATAGATTAAAATTATTAGAAGCCTCTCATTTGAAAAACAAAATAAATAGTGTAAAAAATTAATTAAAGAAACAATTATAAAATGTATATAGCCTATATGGATTTGTTTTAAAAATATGTTGGAAAGCTATATCGAATAATTTAAAGGGTGGAAAAAAATTAATTATGTTAATGTGAAAAATAATCAATTCAAAATATATTCTTAACATCAGAGAAATGAGATAAATTAAGAGGAAAACGCGTTTTGCGAAAAATACAAAAGCCTGCTATTTGAGCGTAATATTAAATTCCCCCAGGAATTTAATTAAAGAGTATGCTCCTGTAGCAATAAGGTTTAAGCGACATTTTGCAATTAAATTACTCTTTATTTATTATATCTAAGAGAGGGTTAAGAGAGAAGAGAGCAGAATCGTTAAATGACATTAAGTTGAAAACTATTACATCACTTAGTCAATTAGCGTAAATATATCGGAAAATAATATAATTATAGGCTTGTTTTAATAAAAAAAAAATTCGCAATTTTTAATTTTGTGTGAATATTTAAATTATTTTAAAATTAAGAAAAGCGTTTGTTTTTATAAGAAAATTTATGAAAAAAAAAATTATAAAATTTGTTGAATTTTGCCTAAATTTTTTTTTTTTTTTATTCATATATTAATTTTTTCTTAATTGGCTCGGCACGGCCGCTGAGGCTATTTAGGGTTATACTGTATAGCTGTATATTTTATTTATTAACAAATACCGATAGCAAGTGGGGACGTTCCACACCCGGGGCCACCCACCTAAGGTTTACCCGCGCTTGGTATTGCTTTAGAGCAGTGGTTTCCAAACTTATGTTATCACGCCTCCCTTAAAAGTGATTATTAATATTATGACGCCTCCCCCCCCCCCCATTTTATAAAATAATACAAAAACAAAAATTTTTAATGCTAAAAAATATAAATTTATATAAAAATATTTTTTTTATTTATTCTTATTTATATTAAAACTAGCAATCATTTGAAAAATTGGTCCTGTGGGTAATATTCGCGCCTCTCTAGGGAAGCGTGGCTCACAGTTTGGAAAACACTGGTATAAGGGTATTTTATGGCTGGTGGAATTTGTATCAGGAATGAAAGTTAGAAGAAAATGCAACCAGAATTTTTTCTTTAAAAATATATTTTAACAGCTTACGTTTCGGCCTTGGTCAAAGCCATCCTCGGATGACCACTAACAACTCCGAGGATGGCTTTGACCAAAGCGGAAACGTCAGCTGTTAAAATATATTTTTAAAGAAAAAATTCTGGTTGCGTGTTCTTTTAACTTTCATTCCTGAAGAAAAATATTTTTCTCAAATCTTATTTTCATCACGCCCTAGGGGGGTGCCTAACTTAAATATAAAATTTCAACCTCCTAGCTCAATTCCTTCATGATTTAAATTTAACCCAAACAGACACACAGACAGAACATGTCGCGAAAATAATTTTTTTGGATCCAGGGGACCTCAAAACGTGTATATCCATCAAAGTCTCGACATCGAATTTTTGACATGAATCCAATACTTTCTCTCCATAGGCCTATATATGTATATTAACTTATACATATAGGTAAGAGAAAATCAAAATTCAAATCCGAATTGAGATTAGTTCTATATACAAAAAGATGCGGTAACTCACCCCAGTAAAATTCTAAGTGGACTAATCATATCTTACATTTCTACCAAATGAAAAAAAATTCCTACAAAATTCTTCAAGGGATTCGATGGGTTCCTAAGTTACCCAGTGTTATTACTATCTGTTTATGAGAGTTTCAAAATCTTCAAAAATTAATTCCAGCCCAGTAATAAAAAATTTTAGAATGACATTAAAATGTTTCCATATTACTATAGGCCTACTATTTGCTAAATATTGAATATAAATTTTAACTCAAACGGAATGCACTTATTTTTTAGTAAAAGTATTAAAAAACATTAATATCTTTGTGCATTATAGGGGATGGGGCATTAACCCCCCCTGGTTAATGCCTTCATACCTCCCCTTCCCCTTTAAGGAAATGCCAGCCTTCACCGCGAAATTACTCTCAAAATAATTTGAATACATTTATAAATAATTATTTTAATTTTTATTTTATTTTGAAATTATTTTACTTTAATTTTCAACTTTCAATTCACCCTGTGTAAAAGTATATTAAGGAAATTTGATTAAAAAAAAATATATATATGTGTGTGTGTGTGTGTGAGTGTGAATGAGAAAAAAAGGTGTTTAAAAAAAAAGATAAAAAATAAAAAACTAATTTTTTTTTTCAATGACACCTACACTCCCCTCCCCCTTTCAACAGCTTATATTCTCCCTCTACCCTTAGTGAAATACAAAATATTTAATTTCATATTCAATAGAATCGTTTTTAGCAGTCAAATTATTTGTTTCTATCATTTTTTTTTCAACGATAAAATGCATAATAATTACCTTTAATAAGACACTCAAGAGGGTGTGATGGTTGACGGTGAGGTCAGGGTGGGTTACACTATATTAATTATTCACTTTGATTCACTTTAAACACAAAAAGAGAGCAGCGCCTGCCTCCCAGCAACGCGCTCGACTCGACTGAGCGAGAGATTCGTCTCTCTCTTGTTTAGGAATAAAACAGATGAAAATAACAATTCCCTTTTTATTAAAAGTAAAAAAATACCTTTTGCTCTAATCTAACTATTTTTAGAGCCGGAAAAGAATGTCAACAAGTGATTTGGAATATTCCAAGGCCTTTCTTAAATAATCAACCCTTCGTCCCCCCCCCCCTAATCAAAATAATAATCAACGCTATTTTTTGAATGTTTTCTATTTATTTGGCTTCGATTTAGCTAAAATAAATTTAAAAAACATTTTTCTCAATTTTTCAACCCTTTATAATCCTAATAAATAAAATAATTAACAATGCTATCGCCTTCGGAGAGCTTCGCGTCTAGTCAGAAAAAAAATTAAAACCCTGAAAAACTTCCCTGGATCCGCCCCTTTGGGTTTTACACATAGTATAATTTTCTAGAATGCGTCTTACTTTAGGCCAGAGTGGTTTCCAAACTTTATGTTACAACGCCTCCCTTAAAAATATTTAATCGTATGACCCCCCCCTCCCCCACATTTAATAAAATAATACAAAAGCAAAAAAATACTAAAAATATAAATTTAGGCCCTATATAAAAATATTTTTTTTATTTATTCATATTTATTATTTTAATTAAAAACTCTGTCCCAGAATCTTCTAAATTATTTCATTATTTTATTTATAAAACTTGCAATCATTTGGAAAATTGATCTTGGGTGGACAATATTCGCGCCTCCCCTTAGATCTCCCTAGGGAGGCGCGCCTCACAGTTTGGAAAACGCTGCTTTAGAGCAAAGATCTAGTATACATCAAAATTTGTTGGAACGAATATTGTCTAATCCAGCGTTTTCCAAACTGTGAGGCGCGCCTCCCTAGGGAGGCGCGGACTAGTCTAAGGGGAGGCGCGAATATCACCAAGATCAATTTTCCAAATTATTGCTAGTTTTATAAATAAAATAATAAAATAATTCAGAAGATTCCGGGACGGAGGTTTTCCTTAATTAAAAACCCGATGAGCCGCATCAGTAGAGACGGTGTCACTGCGCTCATTGAGTTTTTAATTAAAATAATAAAAATAAATATGAATAAATAAAAAAATATTTTTATATAAATTTATATTTTTTAGTATTAAAAAGTTTTTGTATTATTTTATTAAATGTGTGTGGGGGAGGGGGCGTCATACGATTGAATATTTTTAAGGGAGGCGTTGTAACATAAAGTTTGGAAACCACTGGTCTAATCTGTGAGGAACTTGGATTTCTTTGATTCATTTGTGATTTATTATCCAAGGTGATTTTATAAAGATATGTGAACAAATAAATTAATTAGTCAATTTTTAATTAGACATAAACGCCTATAAAAAATTTTCTATAATAATATAGTAGAGTTCTGGATGGTTAATTAAGAAAACAATTACTCTCAGATAAGAAAAATAAAAAAATGTCAAAAACTATTTGCGAGTTGTATTAAAATTAAAAAAATAAATAATTTTTTTTTTTTAACACACACTTTTCTCATTCACACACACATACACACAGTCTTTTCGGCAACTTAGGCCATATAAGACTATGCGATACTCGTTATTTGTAAATATATCTATTGGGGGTCCAGGCAATCTTATTTGGATACCAAATGGCATAAATAAAAGCATCGGACTAATTATTCAAGCGTTTTATTTTTGTTCCAATGGAACTGAATAAATATTCAAAAATCCAAAATAGAGATTCAAATTAAAATAGATTTATCGCTTCCTCTTCTGAAGAGAATCGAGGATCAATAGATAGTGTTTTCAAAAATATTTTAATTTCCATAATAAGAGGGTTAGAAAGCAGGTGGAATAGATTCGATTCATGAGGGAAAATTACAAAAAAAATCTGCTCTCGGAAACGAGAAAAATCATTTAAAAAGGATTTGCGATCCGATCCGCAGATCCAGCCAATTTTAATGATCCGATACTGCAATAGTAAATTCAGATCCACGATCCAAAAATCCGATCCGGGCTTGATTTTTGGGAGTTTGGATGAATCAAAATGATATACATATTTATTAAAAAGTAAAAAATTTTAAAGGATTTGAAAAGGATCGCAAGGATCAAGGATTACTAATCCTTCGAACGGGATTAGTGATCTGATCCTTGATCCATAGAGCAATACATATTTTATATATAGGTAAGAGAAGTAAAATGATTTTGATCCAGATCAGTGGCGTAGCAAGGGGGGTGCAAGGTGGGTCATCATGCCCCGGGGGCTACTCACAAAGGGGCGCCAAATGGTCCGCAAAACAAAAAATTGCTGGATAATTTTTATTTTTATTATAATTGATTTCGGGAAAATATATTTTAAATTTAGTGCCAGTGTCAATATAATAATTTTGTATATTTTAGATATAATATTATATGGTTTTCTAATGGGGGGGGGGCGCTAAAACGGAATTGTGCCCCGGGCGCGAGTTAACCTCGCTACGCCACTGATCCAGGTCTAAGATCCTTCGCGAAAAAAGGGATACGATAACCCTGGGATAGGATTTTCGGATTTAAATTCAAAAGGATCGCTATCTGAAATTAAAATAAATCTCAATAAAAAAAATCTGTAGTGACAGCACACACCGAAGGGTGTGTGATGATCGGTCAGTCAGTCAGTTTGATAAGAGGAGAATGAAAATCAAAATTATCAAATCCATTATGTTAAATTAGAATTATCAATGGAAAAAAAAGATTTAAATATTTTTCTCTCCTAAACCCCCCCCCCCCCCCCCCCCCCCCCCCCCCCCCCAACCCCCCCCCCTTTACTTGTTTTGTTATTTTATTGATATAAAATCGAAAAATCATTAGTTGTGATTGACATTGAGTTGTTAAGTCAAGGAAATGAAGTAAATTAAATAAATGATTTTTTTTTTTTTTAATAATGGCTGTCAGAGTAAATTTGGAAAGCGAGTATTGCAATTGGCGAATGAGTGGTGCTGACACGTGTGATAAATCTCAAAAGAAATAAATTACTTTTTTTCTAACCCGTGAGTGTATTTCGGTTTTCAGTATATTCAGCAAAATCGGAAAAAAAAGAAAGGTGAGTATATGTTTAGTTTCTATGTATGAGTGTTCGAAATTTGGCCGTATATATGTGGAATAAATCTTTGGTTGGAATTGTAAAAGATAAACGAGTCATCAATCAACGGTGATGGAAGTAAAGCATGCGAAACCCTTTAAAGGACCAATCTTAAGGAAAAAATCCTTAAGGAAGAATTTCCAATAACATGACACTCATGTTTAATGAACTTGCAAAGAAGAATTTTTTTTTAATCAAAAATGAGTTCATAAAAAAGTATTTTTTAGAATATTCATTTTAACGAACTTGTCAGAAATGATCCGTATAATAATGAAAATTTGAAAAAGAAAATAAAATATGGTGGAAGATAAAAGAAGGATTTGTTTTAATTAATTTTTATTAAATTTAATGAGAATTATTTGATATTATAACCTGAGATATTTTGTTTTAAGGAAAATAATAGCAAAACAACTTTTTTCCCCAAAAATTTTTATTATACCCTGAAGATAATCTTTCAGGGATTAAGAGACATCCATGTTCGGGATAAGTTCAGAGTAACCGAGCCGAGAGTATAAAAAAATTCAACAATTAAATATTAATATTTTTTATTAATTTCAACAATGAACAGTGATTCTAAAAGAATAGATTCTACAGGAGCAGCAGGATGTAGGCAATGAGCATGGAATAAAAAAATCTTGTAGCTGCGACACCCATTAATCAAGTCAAAAATTCCGCGACACACTAAAAGTACGAATAGTACTGTATAGTATAAGAGTTTGCAAAAGTAATATTAAATTTCGTCGACGTTTCGGGAAGCATCGTTCCTATCTTGAGGTCGAAAAATTGTTAATGTTGCTTAGGTGGGTACATAGCGGTTCATTCAAATATATTATAGAAATTTGCATATACTATTGTGTATGTTTGGGGCCCATTTAACAAATAAAATACAGCCCGGGCACCAACCACGATTATGTTATACAAACAAGTTGTCAAATGGTATAAGCAAATTTCTATAATATATTTGTATGTATGCCCAAAACAATTTATCGTCCTGATAATGGGAACGATGAGTTTCAGAAACGCCGTCGAAATTTAAATAAGATTTTTATTCCATTCATGTTGATTATCACTAAGCCATAGAATTTCTTCTTTTCAAAGAATAGGTTCTAAAGGCTATGAATAAATGATCGAATTTAGAAATTTTTGAAATGATGGGTCCATCCCCCAATTCTCTAGTCCTCAAATTATTTGTAGCTGCGACACACTTTTATTAATATCCGTCAAAGACTTATGATGGCTATTGTGATATGCAACCAGGAAGAACAGGAAAACTCAACTAGGAGATCTAACAGTAGGAAGATGCTGTTGATGTTAGATTTGAAGGTTTTGGGAATAATAGAGCTGTTCCAATCGCGAGAAGTCATGGGGACAAATGAAAGACGAATTGACACTGAAGATGCTTCAGTTGTTTGTTCAATCATTGGATAAGAAAATGGAGGCTGTGGAGTAATATTCTCCCTCAGAGGTTAAATGTTAAATAAATAAATATAAAAAAATCGCCCTCCAAGACTTTTTTCACGAACCATTAGTGGTAAGAGAAATGTTGTATGTTTTGTTTGTTCTCTAGGGTCTGGATATGGCGTAAGGGATCGATAGTAAATTTTCAGCTTGGATTTCCAAATACAAAACCAAGATGTTTGTTTTACATATAAATTCATTGAATTTTTAAAACAGAGTTAGAAATAATGATAGGTATTGAAAAGTTAAATTATTGAAAAAGTAGAAAAATTTTATTGCCCATTTTTGGTGGGAAAGAGAAGAATTTATAGATGTATTATAATAGGCCTAAGTAGGATTTAGTTTCAAAACATACTTTAAGTTGCCTACTTAAACAAAATCGAGAAAACAAACCACTTCTTAGCTCACCCAACGGTACTCAGATTTCACAAATTTGCATCAACAGAATTATTCAAGGGTGAAAAATATCGTCATTAAAAAAAAAAAATTTGTTGCACGAGTTTTAAATGGTATTAAATAAAAGAATTAATATTATTATTATTATGATTTAAGTCAGTAATTATAATTGACAACCAATATTTGATTGGACAGCTGAGTTTTGTAAATTATAAAAAAAATCTGGTGTGTTGTCGCACAGCACACAACTTTCTCTACCTTCGGTAAAGGAAAGTTGTGTTCTGTGCTTGTCACACCAGATTTTTCGTGTGGACATATATTTTGTTTCCGCCGATATATTAGAATTCAAGATGTAAAATTTATAAGTATGGAAAAATATTTATATTTTGTTAGCATGACAACCATTTCTCCTATCCTTCCTATGAAGTACAAGAGTAAAGTGGTCTTCAGAATATTTCAATGGCAAAATGAGAATTTTAAAGAGCATCTAAAATTTGATTTTTGAATTTTAATCAAAATCGTTGAAGCGAATTTTGAGAAAATCGAAAAAAACTGAAAAAGTGTATCAGTAAAGTACTAGTACTCTTTAGCCGATTTTGTTCAAAAGTTTCGTGTCACGTCCCATGGAGGTGTCCAACTTAAATATAAAATTTCAACTTTGTAGCTCTTTTCGTTCTTGAGATATTTAGTCTCGACATCGAATTTTTGACATGAATCCAATACTTTCTCTCTCTTTATATTAACATATACTATATAGAGGTAAGAGAAAGTAAAAATAGAAATTTTTCTATGATCAATATAAAAACGAATTTTTATCGCATAAAATAGGCGAAGTCCTACATTCAATGATCTCTGATTGAAGAGTGATCAAGCTGATTAAGTCCTTTGAAAATGAGACTTCAAGAGATAACCCTTTGAAGGCGCTCAAAGGGACTTTAAATCTGAGATTGAATAACATTTTGGAATTTAAATTAATGTTAATGAGAGGAAAAGCCTAGGAAACAATCTAATTAAAAAAAAAAAAAAATTAAAAAGTGAATATAATATAGTCTTACATAGTCCAATACTAGGACTCAATTTAATCTAAATATTTAGAAAACTTAATTTTATAACCACATGAATAAATTATAACCGCTAAAAAGAAAATATTTTTTTTTTGTCATTGAAATAAATTATACCCCAATAACCTAAGTTTTTCTAATCAGACACCGAGCAACAATAACTTATAACAATCGACCAAATTGAAGTGATATTTTGAAACATTATTATTATTTTCGGGTATATGTAAAAATTTCAATAATTAAACAATTTAATGAACGTTCAGAAGAAAAAGAACAGCGAAGTAGCAATGACAAGCCCTGGATGGGGGGACCAAAGTAATAACCGCCAGATGCCTTCCTTTTTCCGACATATCTAAATTCAAAATAGCCTCACCAAATGAAATTAAAAAATTTCATTTTAAGATAATTTGAGTTTTGACTTCTTCAAAATATTAATACGAATGTTTCTCAATCCTTTGCGACAGGAATAATGAATAAAATATTAATAACCTCTATTTTTCATATGTAAATTATATTCATAAGTTAAAAATAAAATAAAAATTTATATTTTCATAATCCCTTTTAAGTTTTCCTAATACTGAATAATTTGATAAGGTAGAGAACTTCCTTCCCTTTATCCTTACATCGGGACCCTTCAAAGTCCCTTGTATGACCCTGACCTTCAAAGTATAATCGCTATCAATACAAAATAAATATAAAATTTATAAAACCTAAATAAAAATTATAAAAGTGTATTTATATGATGAAAGTTAAGGTATAAATATCATTTAACACATTTAAATGAAATAATTGAGAAAAGTAAAATTATAAGCTTCATTAAAAGAGAGAGTAAGAAAGTAATTGATAAATAATAATTGCTATCAAGTGTGAATATATATATAAATATAATATACTTAAGAGAAAATGCTAATTATAACACGATTTATCTTTTGTAATTAATAATAGTGTTAAAATAGGACTTCACATGTTTAAAAGTAGAAGTACAAGTTAAAGAACCCTTTACGTTTTCTACATGCGATTAATTCATTGCTTTTATAAAAGAAGATATAAATCTTTTTGAAATATTTTCATTTATTTTTCAAAAACAATGAAATAATCATATAAAGAAAAGCATGGTGCCGTTTAATTTTGTTATTCACTGTACACTATTTATCTATATAGAGAAAATAGCACCTGTGGAAATCATAGTGGCGAAAGTCCGAAATTCGAGAAAAGGCGTTTGAAAGTTTTATAAACATATACACTTAAATAGCCAGGCAACAAAAGAATATGCCAGAATCACTAGCAAAGAATGGAAATATATTTTCGCCACTTTGGAACTCAAAAGAGAAGAAGTTTTAACAACGTTTGATAGGCTTTACTCAAAAATTGAATTTTCGGAATTTCGCCACTATGATTCTCAGCAAATAAATGATACGCCTATATGCTAGCGGTTATAGGCTAAAAGTGATCTAGTTACACACACCAATAAAAATAAAAATATTTTAAAAATTATTGGATGGAGTAGATAGAATAGATCATGACCTATCTGTATGGCAAGAAAATTTTTAATATAAAATATTTCAAAAGAACTGATAGAGAATAAAATTTAAAATATTTTAGAGAAATTCTATTATAAAATATTAAGTTAATAAATAAACGGGAAAGTGTGAGTGAAGTCTTTGACAATATTCGATTTTCAGACATGACCGGAGTTTGAAATGTCGAAAAATGACGGCTTCAAAATGCCAATTCAAGAACTATATTAAAAAAAAATACTTCAATATCAGAAAGTATTGCATTTATTATAGAAAGGTATAATATAAACTGCTGGTTTTGATTTATATTATTTGCATATATATATCCCCCTAATTCAATGGAATGGCGATTTGTTCTTCGAGTGAGGCCAAAATTAGTATCTTTTTCACTAGAGAATTTTTTTTTTTTAATTT
The DNA here is from genome assembly GCA_023213315.1 of Euborellia annulipes. Classification (NCBI taxonomy): domain Eukaryota; kingdom Metazoa; phylum Arthropoda; class Insecta; order Dermaptera; family Anisolabididae; genus Euborellia; species Euborellia annulipes. The sequence continues at coordinate 36,775 of JAKCPI010014204.1, read as the reverse complement.
TCATATAAAGAATTTGGATTATGTTGTTTTACAGATAAGATGAATGCCTATGTTGCATTCTAATTTTTAAGAAATTAAATATCTGAATTTTATCAACTTAGAGTATATAAATACATATTTATAGTAGGTTTTTAAGATTGTGGAGAAGAAAATCAGCAAAAGATCACGTTCACCTTAATTCCCTTTATTCACAAATATTTCTACAAACGTGATGGTCATGATTGCTAGTGTGATTTAAGAAATGTCACGTTTGTGAAAATATTAGGAGAAAAATTAAAATTTGCAATCTGGTGGTTTATGTTTAAAATAGATGCAGAGAGATTAGGGGTGATTTCTTAATTGGACAGATGATATTAATGTTACTGTCGTCTGAGTGATCAGATGCGACCCCGGCATGTATGCAAATGTTAGGGAGTGAAAGAAAGAGATGGAGATAGATATAGTAAGGGAGTAAAAGAGAAAGAGGGCGGGTTGGTTGAGATCTCTCACCGGGGTGCCGTTGACGACCCCCGAAGATTCTACGGCGGCTGCCGGCGCGACGTTGCCCGTTTGTTGTTGTTCGAAGAGACGTTGCCGATAGGCAAGCTTATCCAAATTGGTTCGAAATGAACTTGCTGGACTAACGCCTCCGACACCAACATATTTAGGTAGGGTGGGTGGTGGCACTGCCCTGGCGATTGCCTTGTGCTCACCGCTACCCCTTAATAAACTTGAACTTGATGTGTAATGGTAGGAGCCGGGCGTGGTGATGTTCGCCGTGCGTGTTGGTGCCGCGGTTGTTGTCGCTGACGGTGATGCTGTACCACCACCACCGGTCACCGATGCCGGTTTAATATTCACTACACTGCCGTTACTCGTACTCATCGCCACACGGTGTGTTAAATGTCAATTAACGCACATGGAGAGATTGTGTTATGATTTGGAAGTGATCGCGGCGCGTTTATTGTATTGTATGTTTGGTGCGTCCTCGATGGCTGCACTCAGGCGACTGCCAGGCGGCAATGTTGGGGCCACCCACGGGCGTATCGACCCAACATCTGCGCACCACGCTCGCGACATCTATGCGCGATAACAATAACTAGGCGTTTGGAAAGCGTCAAAAGAGGACACTAGTATTAATATTTTTTTTTTCTAGTCAAAATTTGAAAAAATAATCTATTTTCTAAATGATTGGTAAATAAATAGGTTGAAATGATAGGAACCAGAGGTTGAAAAGATGACACATACCAGGTAGTGTGAGTAGCTTGGATTGGAAAAATATTAAGTTAATTTCGGTCTATATTAAACATGTCTAAAGTCACAAATAACTCAATATGCAATTTATAGGGTGTAAAAAAAATATTGGAAAATGTGCCCATCAGAAAGACTTGTTCAAATGTATTAAAACAGTTGTGATTTTCATAAATTGGGAAAAGTAGAGTAGAAACCCCCATAGTGTTTTCATAATTCATTTCAAATTTATTGAAAATATTTCGGGTCGACACAAATAAGGCAACCGAAATATTTGCAATTAATTCAAGGTGAATTGAGAACACTACAAATGTCTATTAATATACAGTGGCGTCAATTGGGCGGGGGCCGTTTGCCCCCCCCCCCCCCCCCCAAGAGGATTTGATTTTTATAAAATGTTATATTATTTTAAATTAAAATTTACAGAATATTTATTAGAGATATATATTTAATTGTATCTACGAGTATATAAACTGTACAAAATTAAACAAGTGATTAAATTAAATATCTTTTGGCCAAATTTGAGTACCTATTTGTAAGTAAATTTTAAGAAAAAAAATGTTTGCCCCCCCCCCCCAAGAAAAAGTTGAAATGACGCCACTGGTTAAATAGTATGGTGCAAAATATTATATATTTTCATAATTTAAAAATCTTGTGTAACTGGTCCTAGCTCTTTTTCTTCTTGAGATATTTTGTTCATAGAGAGACAGAGACACATACACATAAGCAGACAGACCATGTTGCAAAAAAAAACATTTTTGGACTTAGGGGACCTCAAAACTGTGGCGTAACGTACACCCCCGCAAACCCCGAAGCCGGGCCTTGTCAAAAATTTCGGACAATGCGGCGAAAATTTAGTTAAAAAGGTAAAATGATTTTAATGGGAAACAAAAAAAAAAATTTTTGCGCAAGGCAGCAAAAATTTCGTTTTCGGCCCTGAACGGGGCCCGAAAAAAAGGTTGCGGTGGGGCCCAGCTAAAATACGTTATGCCACTGCCTCAAAACGTATATATCCATTAAAATCTCGACTTCGGATCTTTGACATGAATCCAATTGATTTATGAATTTTAATCACAAAACATAAATATTTTTCCATTTGACTTTGAGGATGTACAAGATTATATAACTTTCTTAAAATGTATTTGGAAGTTTACTTGTAATAGTATTCAGATGGATTTGAATGATTTTAATAAAAAAATTTTTTTTATTTTTTTACACAAAAATTTTTTTATTTTTCAGGAATTTAACACTGACGAGGGGCCTGATGATGGTCACATATGGTGACCGAAACTGAGAAATGTGCGCAAAACCAGTCGTCAGTGTTAAATTCCTGAAAAATGAAAAAATTTTTGTGTAAAAAAAAATATTTTTCCATGTTTATAAATGTTATTTCTTGAATTCTAATGTGACAAGCCCAAAACAAAACTTTCAATTACCGAAGAAAAGAGAAGGTTGAGAAGTGAGACAACCAATATGAGATTTTTTAAAACCATTCGGAAAAGATTAATTTTTTTTACACATCATATTCGTTAATGGGAGTTGCACTTGTTAGATCTTTAGACAGTAAAAACTTTAATTTCAGGTGAAATGATAAATATCAAATGAAACTAATACAAGTTTTTAAATCTAACCGCATAAAGACCAAACGGACATCCACCAAAAGACCTAATGATCGGTAAAAAAGAAATGCGTAAAACTTGAAGCGGAATTAAATTCCGGAATGAGTATGTGTGGATAAAAAAAATAGTAAATGTTCAAATGGATGTTTAGATGTATGTTAAAATATATAACCTGTCAGGGTTGTAATATCAAAATAGTAATAAAAAAAAAAATATTTTAAAAGAAATTTATTCAAAAAGTGGTTTGTATTATAAATATAAGAATAAACGAAGGTATGAGAGAATATCGTATCATTTTTTATTTTAGCATAAAGCATCTTTTGAGTTAAGATGCAAATCAGTTTGTTTCCTCAAGAGTTCTCTCATTTAAAGTCAAATTCAATTTCCTTCTTTTTTTTTTAACATGAAGCGAAAAACTCAACGATAATGATGTTAAATGGAATTAAAGCAAAAAGAAAAGATTCTGAGGAATTTTAATGAATATATAAATACTTATTCTATATTATATTTTTAATCGAATTGTCTTTAAATCTCATTTTTTTTTTTTTAATTATTTATTTGAATAATTTGTAAAAGTTTAAGATAGAAGAATCATTATAAAAGAAAACAATACTTTCTTTCTATATATATTTCATATATAGGGTAAGAGAAAGTAAAATTATGTGTGTTGTTTGGAATAATGTTCTTGGAGTGAAGAATAGTATTTACGGATTAAGATTAGTGGAAGGGAGTAGCTATTAAAAAATTATTAAAAGCGAGAAGTCAGTAAAAATAGGCTATATATATATACATGGGAGACAATTTTTGGGTGGATATATTTATTTATGAAAAGACAATTAGTTCTAACTAAATGGTTTGGGCGAGAAGTCAAAAAAATAAAAAAAGACGACTAGGGGTTTATTTGCCACCCATTTTGAGGAACATGTACAGGTATATTGTACAGTAGTGAGGGGCAATATTAAGTCCCACCCATGCGTTTTCTACATGTGATTATTTCATTGTTTTTATAAAAGAAAATGAAAATCTTCATTGGAAATTTTCTAGGTTATGAAACCATGATTAAAAAATATAAAATATTTTTTTAAAAACAATGAAATAATCACAAGTAGAAAACACATGGGTGGGACTTAATATTGTTCCTCACTGTACATACAGAATAAAAAATATTCTCTAATAATACAATGGGATTGGTTGCCCAATTTTTGTGGCTGAGGAGCAAAATAAAATTTATATGGACATGACAATGGATTTCAAAAGAGAAACAGTACCATATTAATTGATGATTATGAGAAAAGATCAGCGCTTGCTTATCCACCATAAACACTATTTATTTGAAAATAATTCGGGTTGCAAAACGAAACCCATCATTAGTGCAGAAATTATATAAAGATAATAAAATTCAATATAAAATACAATTAAAATAACAAAAAAACTAGGGTCCGACCGAAACAAGATTTTCAGCCGAAACCGAAACCGAAACCGAATATTCGGCCTCAACCTTTAGTTTCGGCCGAAACCGTAACCGAAACCGAAACTTGTATTTCCTATAAAAAAATTTATATTTTACCTTTTTTTTTTTTTTTGAAATTTTTTTCCCTCTTTGAAAATCATTTTACCTTTTTTTTTAGGGGAGACAAAATTTTTTCTCCTTCACTCCTTCAAGTGCAAATCATTTGACCTTTTTACTTTCTCTTACCTATGATATATGTAATATATATATAGAGAGAAAGTATTGGATTCATGTCAAAAATTCGATGTCGAGATTTTGATGGATCTTCACGTTTTGAGGTCCTCTGAATCCAAAAAAGTGGTTTTCGCGACATGGTCTGTCTGTGTGTGTGTGTGTGTGTGTCTGTGAACAAAATATCTCAAGAACGAAAAGAGCCAGGAGGTTGAAATTTTATATTTAAGTTAGGCACCCCCATGGGACGTGACACGAAGCTTTTTAGCCCAGTCAAATTAGGTGAAAAAAAGGGTCAACCTCGGAATGAAAGATAATAAGCTGAATTTTTGTATGGACCTTTATTTTGGCATTCTAAATGATGTCTCAAAAGTCACATATGATCACGTGTCCGCGTCACGCGGTATTCAAGGTCAAAGGTCACGAAAATCAGTTTTTCGCGAATATCTCGTTTCCTATACCTTAAATGATATTTGGACCTATTATAAAAGTTGTAGAGGATAAAATTCTCTACAATTTATATCTGGAGCATTTTTTTATACGACTAACCGTTTTTGAGGTAGAGCGTAAAGAGTGCGCAGCGCATAGCCTTATATGGCTTAATGCACGTAATGTGTGACTCGTGGTATCGTACAGTATTGTAAGTCGTATAAAGTTTATTATTGATTAAAAAACAACTGCCATTATTTACTTACTAATTATTAATTATTTATATTTAATTATGTCTTTAACTCTATATTTTTAACTATAGTGATTTTATACTTTTAATTCTGTTTTATCATCTTTATATATAAAAGGCTAAGAGGTTGTCCGATGTGTGAAACAACCAATCAGGCCTCAGGGATAGCGCCATGGTAACAAAATATAAATATTTACCCATGTTTACGATTTTTTTTATTTATTTACATTTTGAATTCTAAAATATCGGCGTAAATTTTTTGTCTGTGTACCGGGAGAGTCCCGGAAAGGATATGATTCACAAAAAAATCTTAAGTTCATGAATAATTAACCGCTAAAATAATCTCTACATATAAAAATGAAAAGGGAAAATGTATGTACCGGTATGTATATAAGTAGGCGGGCAAGGGGGGGGAGGGGCGCAGCCCCCTTGTCAAGGCGGGAGTCTCCGCCGAAGGGGGGGCTTCGCGTCTAGTATTATATATCTTGATTATATTTTAGGTAGAAAAAACTTTGTACACGAAAATAATATATTTTATTTATATCTTTATTTATCATTCATATATCGCATATGATACATTTTCATGTGGTAAAGCGCGCCTTCGGCTACGCCCCTGGACCCCCTTGCTCGCCTTCGGAAAGCAAATGCATCAAATTTATTCTTACTCATTGCTTGGAAATTTTGCAACTCGCCGAAGGCAAGCAATTGCAAAATTCTAAAGCTCACTTCCTGTAACTCTAGCCAATCAGCTAGAGAACAGCAGGCACATACACTCAAGGACCGGAAGTTAATATTAAAGTATGATGATATGATGATGATTACAATTTCAGTTCAAATTTTAGGTGGATTTTGATTGACTTTAATTATAATTTGCAAATGGAGCTTCTCTTCTTCTTTTTCTGGTTGGTCAGTATTTGTGATTCGTTATATTCATCCTTGTTATGGATAATATTTGCCTCGATACCTTCAAGGGTTTCGGTGTCATATGCACTCTCCTGTTCATCAGGGATTTTTTTAATATGATATGATGAAGCGTTGAGGCAAAATTAACTCCTGGGACCAATAACTACATTATTACCCCTATATGAATGATAAATAAAGATATAAATAAAATATATTATTTTCGTGTACATGTTTTTTCTACCTAAAATATAATCAAGATATATAATATAAAACAGAATTAAAAGTATAAAATCACTATAGTTAAAAATATAGAGTTAAAGACATAATTAAATATAAATAATTAATAATTAGTAAGTAAATAATGGCAGTTGTTTTTTAATCAATAATAAACTTTATACGACTTACAATACTGTACGATACCACGAGTCACACATTACGTGCATTAAGCCATATAAGGCTATGCGCTGCGCACTCTTTACGCTCTACCTCAAAAACGGTTAGTCGTATAAAAAAATGCTTCAGATATAAATTGTAGAGAATTTTATCCTCTACAACTTTTATAATAGGTCCAAATATCATTTAAGGTATAGGAAACGAGATATTCGCGAAAAACTGATTTTCGTGACCTTTGACCTTGAATACCGCGTGACGCGGACACGTGATCATATGTGACTTTTGAGACATCATTTAGAATGCCAAAATAAAGGTCCATACAAAAATTCAGCTTATTATCTTCCATTCCGAGGTGAAACCCTAATTTGACTGGGCTATTTGAACAAAATCGACCAAAGAGTACTAGTACTTTACTAATGCACTTTTTCAGTTTTTTTCGATTTTCTCAAAATTTGCTCCAACGATTTTTTTTTAAATTCAAAAATCAATTATTTTTTAGATTCTCTATAAAATGTATATTCTCATTTTGTGATTTAAATCTTCTGAAGACCACTTTACTCTTGTACTCCCTAGAAAAGATAGGAGAAATGGTTGCCATGGTATCAAAATATAAATATTTTCCCATACTTATAAATTTTTTACATCTTGAATTCAATTGTACCCTACAGTCGGAAACTAAATACATGTCGACACAAAAAATCTGATGTGACAAGCACAGTACACAACTTTCGATTACCGAAGGTAAGAGAAAGTTGTGTGCTGTGCGCCAGTCACACCAGATTTTTTTCATGCGAGTCTCATCCCATCTTTTCAGACTCAAGTTTCGGCCGGCCGAAAGGTTCGGCTACTTTTTGGCCGGAAACCGAAACTACGGCCGAAACCATGATTTTTGGCCGAAACTGGCCGAAACCGTAACCGAAACCGAATATTCGGTCGGTTCCTAAAAAAAACATTTTAAAATTCGGCTAATAAACAGTAGTTTTGGTGGTGGATGTCGCTTATATTTTTTTTTTTTGCCTCTGATTATATAAATGTTTGTCATTTTCATATCATTGTTCTTAAATATGCAAATTTTAATTATATTTTATTAATAACTATTTATATAAAAAAAGAATGCTCATCTCCCTCTCTCGCCACCTTCTTCTTTTATAATATGAAAATTAAAAGTCGTCATCTCTTGCTTGTAATTTGCCTATTTAAAAACATTGATATGAAAATGGCAAACATTTATAAAATCAGACAAAAATATAGACGACATACGCCATCAAAACTATGTAAGCCGAATTTTGTAATTATTTTTAGTATTTTAATTGTATGTTATATTGAATTTTATTTTTATTATCTTTTATTAATTTATGGTGAGTAAGAAATATTTTAAAATAACTATTTTTTAATCAGTTCTAGGGCTCGGAGGAGCCGACTTTGAGAGATGTTAACTCATATAAAGGTGCATTCATATCATGTATCGATCCAAAGAATATTGGGATCTATGGGAGAGGCGTGGCTTCACCTGGTGGCAAAAAATGAACTAACGATTGTAGGATTGAATGGCTGAGCTGATACGCAAGTACTCGTGTTTTATGAGACAAAAAGTTTAATTAAAAATAAAAAATGGGTGTGACGATACAGGAAATTTGTAGGTTTTCTTCTGCCACACTTACTAATAGAAATTTTATTTGTGGAGACAATATTATTGATCCTGGTCATGTTTTAAAGTGAGTAATAGTAATGAAAGTTTCAATGACAGACCAAATTCTTGCTTTCTGTTTACAAACAACAAGTTTACGAGAAGAATTTCATGAAATAAATGATCAAATTTTATAATAATAATAACAATTGGGATGGATGCTCGTATAAGGCTGGATTAGGAAGTACCTGCAAGCACATTTGGGGCTGTACTTTTATTCTGTAACCGCTATTTATGATATCTGATATGATGTTAGCCAAAAAGTGTTTGAAATATTTTATTGTAATAATAAATACAAGATAAATAAATGATAAATTAACTAAAAAATTAATACAGATAATTAAATATAAAATTAATAATTTTTTTTTTTTTGTACTTACAAAAATAATTTAGAAGATTTAAAAAATATCACGTGTACAGACAAAAAATGTGTGTGGAGTGCACCACATAAATCAGCTCTTAAAAAAATACGATATGAGAGGCCTTTGCTCGAGCACAATTGTTTTGGAGAAAAACAAGAAAAAGATAGAGGCAAAAATTAAAAAGAAGGCTTAAAAATCTGATAGATTGATTCTTCTACAATAAAATTATTTATAATTTTCACTATACTGTCTTTTTTTTGGAAAAGAATGAAATCGAACTGTTTCATGCTTAGATGCATGACTTTTACACCCATAAACACAGAGTAGATACACATTGCTTTTATTTTTATAAGGAGAAAATTTCATATTTGTGAATATATTAGTGTATGTATGTATTATTTATTAATCTAACAATAATGTTTACTCGTGGTTATAACTTTTTTTTTAAATAATACAATTATATCAGATGTTTAAATGTTCTTGTCCCTTATATCACGTTAAACGTATGAAGGTTTATCCTACAATCGCTAGTTCGACTTTAAGCCACCAGGTAGCGTATTGAAATGCTAAATTTCCCAATAGATAATAGCCTAATGTCCGTTTGTTTGTCACGTTTGACCAACTTCCCGTTGGAATTTCGAGATGAAATTTTACACTCTTATAGAAGACGTGATTGAGAAAAATACTCGAGTCTTTAAATTTTCAAAAGGGGAAGCTCAAAAAATTACTGAATATTAATTTACCTTTAGGAAAGTATTGAGTTCTAACTCGCCTTGTGAAAAAATCAAGTCAATTAAGAACAATCAAATAATAATTAAATCTCTTAAAAAAAAAAAAAACAACACTGGGCACTGAGGATAGTATGTGATACAATACGTGCCGAAAAGGATATATGAGAATCACCTATTGGGAATACACGTAGAACTTGTTGATACAAGTTAAGCATTGTATGCAATAGGTGCAGATTAGTCTATATCAAAACAACTTTATATTCTAAATTGCTTTAATATTTGGTTTAATTGCTCTGAACATATCAATTAATTAATTAAAACATTAATTAATTAGTATTAAATTATATTTCATATTATTAAGTAGCCCCTAATAGTAGATGCATTGTGAGAATAGGTGTAATAAAACGTATCATAACAAAATTTTTATAGATTATAATAATTTATGTGAATTTTTATAGTGGAGAGTATAGCAAATAAATAAATAAATAGATAAAGTGAATTGGAGAAGCCTACCTCAACAAAAAGAATGAAAAACTAGCGGAGTGATGGGAGAGTCGCGTGGCCGGCATGATGGCTGCTCACAGAATGAAAGCGAGATGAATTAATTATAACGACCGACGTGGAGACACTCACTGATTAACTGCCCTCCCTCTACTGATTGTCCAAGCGTCTCGTCTTCCCTCTCAAATGCCCATTTTGGCGCCTCGAATCACCACCCCCTTCTGATTGGTTAATTGTCAAGGTGGGAGGAGAGGGGGAGAGAAAGAGTGGGGAGTTAGGAGAAGGGGAAAGGAGGGGAGATAGGGTGAGAGGAGAAAAATAATATTAATTTTAATAATATAAATTCCGGGAAAGCCAAAGAATTGAAGCAAGGGAAATTTCATATGAGATTTTATTAACACAATTAACTCTCTACTGTATGTCTGGTTGCCAATTCTTAATATGCAGGCGTTCTTATGTGGAATTTTTATATTTTACTTTCTCTTACCCTATATATGAAATATATAGAGAGAGAAAGTATTGCGATCATGTCAAAAATTCGATGTCGAGATTTTGATGGATATACACGTTTTGAGGTCCCCTGAATCGAAAATAAAAGTCGTTTTCGCGACATAGTCTGTCTATGAACAAAATATCTCAAGAACGAAAAGAGCTAGGAGGTTGAAATTTTATATTTAGGTTTGGAACCCCTCTGAGACGTGACACGAAACTTTTGAACAAAATCGGCCAGAGACTACTAGTACTTTACTGATGTACTTTTTAAGTTTTTTTCGATTTTCTCAAAATTCGTTCCAGCGATTTTGTTTAAAATTCAAAAATCAATTATTTTTTAGATGCTCTTTAAAATGTGTATTATAATTTTTCAACTGTAAACATATTATTCCAAGATTAAAAAAAAAAATTTGGTGTGACTGATCGCACACCACACGACTTTCTCTTACTTTCGGTAATCGAAAGTTGTGTTGTTTGTGCTTGTGTCACCAGATTTTTTTGTGTCGAGATATATTAAGTTTCCGCCGATATATTACAATTCAAGAGGTAAAATTTATAAATTGGGAAACATTATATTTTGTTACAATGGCAACCATTTCTCATATCTTTCCTATGAAGCACAATAGTCCCGAAGTGGTCTTCAAACAATTTTGAGAGCAAAATAAAAATATATACATTTGTAAGAGAATCTAAAAAAATAATTAATTTTTGAATTTTAATTAAAATCGTTAGACCGAATTTTGAGAAAATCGAAAAAAAAAAACGGAAAAAGTACATCAGTAAAGTATTAGTACTCTTTGGCCGATTTTGTTAAAAAGCTTCGTGTTACGTGCCAGAGGGGTGCCTAACTTAAATATAAAATAGGAATATTAATATTTTTAGTGTTACCAGTCTTCCAGATTATAATCTCACACACAGGCCACATTTAACCAAGAATATATCTACCTGTGTGTGAGATTATAATAAAATAGGAAGTATAAAATGAGCAAGCAGCTAGTTATATTTCAATTAATTAATAAACCAGGGCCTACGTTTCGGTCACATATGGGACCATCCTCAGGGCCATTTAATGCCTGAAAATACATATAATCCTCGGCAAGTTATATTGGGCATACACAATTGCATGTAGCTTAATCATGACAATGAATTCACTCTCTGTCCATGGTATGATAACAACATAATTTGAGGCATTGTCATGATTAAGCTATATGCAATTGTGTATGCCCAATATAACTTGGCGAGGATTATATGTATTTTCAGACATTAACCTGGCCCTGAGGATGGTCCCATATGTGACCGAAACGTCGGCCCTGGTTTATTAATAAATTGAAAAATAACTAGCTGCTTGCTCATTTTATTCTTCCTATTTGATTATCAACACTCAGCTATATACCTCCTTCAATTAAATATAAAATTTCAATCTCGTACCTCTTTTGGTTCTTGAGATATTTTGTTCATAGGCACACAGAAAACCACTTTTTTGGATTCAGGGGACCTCAAAACGTGTAGTATATTCATCAAAATCTCGACATCGAATTTTTGACATGTAAGCAATATTTTCTCTCTATATATATTAACATATATAGAGGTAAGAGAAAGTAAAAATCGCTCAGTTCCCAGGTGCCAAAATATCTCTTTTAATGGATATGAAATTCTTTAAGGATCGATTCAATCAAATTTTCTCTACAGACCACAGAACGGTTTGTGGTAGATATTAATTAAATTCACATTTAAATTGAAAATTATGGAAGAATATGAAGTCATTTAAAAGTTTTGTTTTTTACAAATGAAAAAAAAAATCTCGAAAAGGGATCGAATGGGCTTTATTGGTTTTGTTGGCTAGGTAATTTAATTCGGCCCAAGGCAAGTTTCTTTGATTCTCTATACCTTTGTGCTCTGAACCAAAGAGGGGAGAGTGAGTGATGAGAGAAGAGTTGAAAACAAATCATCAACTTGATTCGGGTCTAAAATAAATTGAAATATCGATTAGGGCCAGCTGCGCATGGGTCATCAAGCTCAATTGGGTTTACACAATGTGCAAAATATTTCTCAATTTGATCATGTGTGATCGTATTGAATTATCAAAATCAGCGGTTCCCAACCCGTGTATCGCGGCCCAATTGTGGGGCCGCGGACGTCTAAGGAAAGATAAAAATTATATATTGACCTATTTATTTAAAATCTTATATATACACTGGGCCTCAGCGTTATTTTTTATGGAAAAAGTGGGACGCACACCAAAAAAGGTTGGGATTGATCAAAATCAAATGTTTGAGTTATATATGTATTTAAAAAAATAAATAAATGTCAATAAAAAATGCAAAAAAAAATTTAAAATGATAATTTTCAAAATATATCAAAAATCTGGTGTGACTAGTCGCACAGCACACAACTTTCTCATACCCCTCGGCAAGAGAACGTTGTTTACTGTGATTATCACACCAGATTTTTTGTGTTGAGATTATTTAGTTTCCGACAGTAGAGTACAGTTAAATTCAAGATGTAAAATGTATAAGTATGGGAATATATTTATATTTTGTTACCATAGCAACCATAGGAGAAATTCCTATCTTTCTTATGAAGAACAAGAGTAAAGTGGTCTTCAGAACATTTCAATGGCAAAATGAGAATATACATTTTAAAGAGCATCTAAAAAAAATAATTGATTTTTAAATTAAAAAACAAATCGTTGTAGCGAATTTAGAGAAAATCAAAAAAAAAACTGAAAAAGTGCATCAGTAAAGTACTAGTACTCTTTGGTCAATTTTGTTCAAAAGCTTCGTGTCACGTCCCATGGGGGTGCCTAACTTAAATATAATATTTCAACCTCCTAGGTCTTTTTATTCTTGAAATATTTTGTTCACAGACCAGACAGACACCTTGTCGCGAAAACCACTTTTTTTGGATTCAGGGGACCTCAAAACGTGTATATCCATCAGAATCTCGACATCGAATTTTTGACATGAATTCAATACTTTCTCTCTCTCTCTCTCTCTCTCTCTCTCTCTATATATATATATATATATATATATATATATATATATAACATATATATATAGTTAAGAGAAAGTAAGAAAGTAAAAAAAAAATCTGAAATGACTTCCCCTTGACTTGCTAGTATACGTGATTATCTTACAGAAAGAGATAAATTTACATTTTTTTTTATTGACACTTGTTGATTCTTTTTTTTTTTAGAATTTAGGGAAAGGGGACATTTTGTTCGTTGATTTTCTCAAAAGCTATTTTTTGAAAAAGAAAAAAACGTGAAAGAAAAATAAAATTTTTTAAAAATTTATCAGAATATGACTAAAACAAATTTGAAAAATCTAATCAGGCCAAGTTCCGATTGACATATTTACGATACTCTTAAAATTGCTACAGTACTACAATTTTAGTGCAAGAAATACGATAAAGTAAAAATATTTATTATTAAGAGAATTTTTAATTATAGCCCATATTTTTGTAATAAATATTTATTAAAAATATATAAATATTTAGTTTCCGCCCTAGGTCCCATTAAAATTCATAAAATTTATAAATAGAGGAAGATTTATATTTCTCTTAACTTTCCTATGACATACAAGAGTAAAGTGTGCTTCAAACAATTGTGAGGACAAAATGAGAATATTCATTGTAAAGAGCATTTTAATCAAAATCGTTAGAGTAAATTTCGAGAAAAAAAAAACAAAAAACTATAACAGTAAAGTAATAGTACACTTTGTTAAAGATTTCTTTCAAATTTTATACATATTTCCTTTTTCCAGTAAAGAAAGAAAATTTGCTAGATCTCGTTTTTGGAAAACCTCGAGTACTAGGGCCTAGTACTTTTTTTTAAATTTTTTTAATTTTCTCGAAATTCCCTTTAAATATTTCTTTCAAATTTTGAATATTTTCTTATTTCTTCTATACAAATCAAATTGTGCCCTTCAAGTACTAGTACATTACTAATGTACTTTTTTAGTTTTTTCAAATTTTCTCGAAATTCCCTGTAACGATTTCTCTCGAATTTTAAATATTTTTATTTCCTGTAAAGAAAACAAATTGCGCTAGATCTCGTCTTTGGAGTACTAGTACTTTACTGATGTACTTTTTTTTCATTTTTCCAATTTTCTTGAAATTTGCTTTAAAGATTTCTTTCAAATTTTAAATATTTTCCTATTTCTCCTATACAAATAATTAAAATAAATTAAATTGCGACCCTTGAGTGCAAGTACTTTACTGGTGTACTTTTTTAGTTTTTTTTTTCATTTAAAACTTAAATATTTATTATTTGCTATATACAAAGCAAATTACGTTTGATCTCGTTTATGGGAAACTTCGAGTACGAGTACTTTACTATGTACTTTTTTCAAATTAAAAAAAAAAAATCTGGTGTGACTGGCTTGTCACACAAGATTTTTGTAAGTATGGCAAAATATTTATTTATATTTTGTTGCCATGGCAACCATTTCTCCTATCTTTTCTATGGAGTACAAGAGTAAAGTGGTCTTCAGAAGATTTCAATGACAAAATGAGAATATACATTTTAAAGAGAATCTAAAAAATAATTGATTTTTGAATTAAAAAAAAATCGTTGGAGCAAATTTAGAGAAAATCGAAAAAAACTGAAAAAGTGCATCAGTAAAGTACTAGTACTTTTTGGCCGATTTTGTTCAAAAGCTTCGTGTCACGTCCCATGGGGGTGCCTAACTTAAATATACAATTTCAACCTCCTAGCTCTTTTCGTTCTTGAGATATTTTGTTCACAGACACACAGACACACACACAGACAGAAAGACAGACAGACCATGTCGCGAAAACCACTTTTTTTATTTCAGGGGACCTCAAAACGTGTATATTCATCAAAATCTCGACATCGAATTTTTGACATGAATCCAATAACTTACTTTCTATCTCTATATATTAACATATATATAGAAGTAAGAGAAAGTAAAAAAAAAAAAACGTCCTAGCTCCGGCTGGAACTTCATAATAAATAAGTTAATTTTTGTTTTCTTGAAGACTTTTCCTCCATGAATATCCTTGTACAATAAATATGGCGTGAATATCGAATACAGAAAATCGTTTAGTGTGTATGTGAACTTATCAGTTAGAATTTTTCTTTGTGGTTCGTTTCTTAAGATACCCCTTTGATGCAAAAATTATTAGGATTTAATGTATTAATTTCCGCAATTTTCGAGATGATTAACTGCTTTACTCGCTCCGCTAACTGATATTATACTAAGTGTATTTTAAGTAATTAACAACTCTAATCCCTCGGATTAAACTTGACTTGGAGGCAACTATTAATCTTAGAGGCCAGTCGACGACTTAACATTTCCATTAAACTTGTAATCCCCTAAAATAAGCGACGGGCTACTATCGAATATTCATTCGAGCTTTTCCGTGTCTTAGGTCTGTAAAATTTTCGAGCAGTCAAGAAGAAGTCAAGTGGTTTTTTTTTTTTTTTTTCTCGATGGAATGTGACCCCTCCCTATTTCCAGGACGATCTATATGTGATTCTGTTTCGCATCGCCTGAAAAAACACCCGGAATCCGGAGCCTCTGCTTTTAAGGAGGCCAGAAACCAATCAGGAAGGAATTTTATCAGATAAAGTTATCATCAGTTAAAACAAAAATATTTTAATTATTAATTACAAATACAAGCAAAAGTGTATTATCAAATAACTAGAAAAAATTCCTATTTCAGTTACTGCCACTATTTTCTTGTAATGGTCATCATAATTAAAATACTTTTGTTAGTATGCCTATAGTGTAATATTATGTTTGCACATCCGTTTCGAAAGTTTAATTGCTTAAAAATCTTGGTTTGGATTTAGGAATAGTTTATATCAAGGATCGGCAACGCGGTGCCCGTAAGAGAATTTTAAAGTGCCCACATTCAAATATTTCAATTTTAAAAATTAGTAAATATTTTAATAATTAATGAAAATACAAAACTGCCTTTTATTTGGAGGTTTGATAGTGCCCGTTTAACTTTTATATTTCAGAATAATACTAGATTACTTTAAAAAAAAAGGTTGCCGATTCCGGTTTTACATTTTCAAGTAGATCTATTATTAAAAATAGAGTAGATTCGTTTTATGTGGTAGAAAGTTTCAAAATAAATTTATATAATAAAATAAAATTATATAAATTTGAGAGATAAATATTTGTTAAAAAAAAAAATACCTGAATGTTGAGACATACAAAATTTGTACTTTAATAGTTTGGTAAATTAAAAAAAAACTTTATAGAAATTTATAAGCTTTTAATCATTGGATAATGGGAGCTTCAAGGCAACAATCGAACTCGAAAACTAATAAATGACAGTTTACCTATAATTCAATTAAGAATCAAAGATCGAAAAAGAATTCAAACTGAATAAATTTTATATCAATAAATTTATTTTTTATTTATTTTAGCGTACCTTCTATATATATCTGAATATATTGAAAGTATTGCATTCATTTCAAAAATTTGATGTCTAAACTTTGATAGAAATACACGTTTTGAGGCCCCCTGAGTCCAAAAAAGAGTGCAGGCAAAATGGTACAATTGTCAATTTATTTATTTTTTCTAGGATTAATCATTTAATTATATACATTTCCCTTTTACTTATATCCATTAAAAAGAAGAGAGATAGTTCAGAACAACGAATACGAATTACATACTGCATGTTTTACATATTTCTAAATAATGGAGTTGAATTTTGATTAATTTCCAAGGTCTCTTTCCTTCGTCTTATCTAAATAAAGAAACGAAAAGATATTTTCGCATGTTGCAATTGTAAAGACAATAGAACAGAAACTAAACGTGAGACGAAATGTAAAATGATGTTATGTCATATACGTTTCTTATTTTTTGGTCTCATAAGAGATTTTTATGTCAACAAAGAAGAAACTAATAATAAAAGGCGGGAGAAGAAGCAACGAATATTTTTTGATCACTTCCCAAAATTAAGTGAACGGAGACACATACCGCAAACTGCATATTTATTTCTACGACAGGAAAAGACCAGGGGCAGCCAAAAATAAAACGCCTACTATTTTCACAAATTAATGAGACGTTTGTGTAAAATTTTATTATCCCATCCTCATCCTTAGTCTTTCAAAATTATTTAGGTCTCAGAGTTGGTCGATCATATGGGGACAATACATGCATATTAGATTAATGAGATGAAGAGGATGCAGCCAATAATAAATAAAAAGCATCTATTTTGTTAACACTCTTTATTTAGGAACGTTTCGGCCATGATCAATAAAGCCATCTTCAGCCCTTTAAGCTAGAAATTAATACATACATTCATTAAAACTTTTCTCTTATGAAAAAATCTATTTTGTATGTTAACAATATAAAATATACTGTGAGTATATAAATGTATGTTTATGACCATTTGTTAGCATAATAAAACATTTTTAATGAATGTATGTATTAATTTCTAGCTTAAAGGGCTGAAGATGGCTTTGTTGATCACGTTCCTAAATAAAGAGTTGTGGCGACTCCTTGCATTGTTAGAGGCTTCCCTCTTTGTTGTTCGTTGCCTTGCGACTCTGTTTTTGTTTTTGTAAAAAGTTTATATTATTATTATTTTTCAAACTAAATAAATTATTTTTTATCCCTTCTACAAATTATCAATTTATTGAAGTTGTTCACTTCAGAGTGTTAACAAAATAGATGCTTTTTATTTATTATTGGCTGCATCCTCTTCATCTCATTAATCTAATTTATATAACAGCCACAATTCGTTTAATACATGCATATGACCTAAACAATTTTGAAGATTTGAGGATGAGATAATAAAATTTTCCCCAAACGTCTCATTAATTTTGTGAAAATCGGAGGCTTCATATTTTGGCTGCGACTGCTCTTTTTCCCTGTTGTATAAACAAAGAGCCGCTGACTTCCCTTTATTTATTTCTAGCTAGTCCGAAAAGATAATTTTTTACATTTCTTATTTTTCCAGAATGGAGGAGGTCAAAATCCATCTAAAATTAGTGGATTTGTCAAATACACAATTCTAGCATCAGGATTAAAAGGATGTTGCAATCAGGCAATTTTTATTTAATTTTTTATTCGTCGGCGTTTCGGTTGATATTCACGGCCTTCATCTGAACAAATATTGTTAAAAATATATTTATTATATATTTAACAATATTTGCTCTGACGAAGGTCGTGATTGGAGACAGAAACGACGGAGAATAAAAAATTTAATAAATATTTTTTATATAATTATTATTCTGGCTGTGAGTATTAAATATATTGCAATAGATGTATGGAATGGAGTCAGCCAAGGAAAAGTAAAAAACAAATTTATACCGTCGACAGTCAATAATATAAAGCCTCTGATTTTCACAAAATTAATAAAACGTGAAAATTTTATTATCCCATCCTCAGTTTATCATTCATCTCGCTCTTCCTCGGACAGTCTAAATGTCAATTGTTACGGATGGTTGTAATTAGATAGTCAGTTTTTTTTTTTTTTTCATTCACACTCACATCCACACACACATTCACACAGTCTTTCCGGCAACTTAGGCCATATAAGACTGACGATAACCGTTGTAATTAATATATATATTATATTGTGGGTCCAGGCATTCTTATTTAAGCCATTTTTGGTATCCAAATGGCTTAAATAAAATCCTCGGACTGCCTGGGGTCCGAACCCGCGACGTTTGGTATACGAGGTTAGCACGCTAACCTCTACGCCATGCCCCGTGGGCTGATAGTCAGTTGACATCATTAAACAAATTTAAAACAATTAATGTATTTGTTGAATGATTTAATAATGATTTTAATATCATACACAGTATGTGTTTAAAAATAAGGTTACTTGTACAGTGAGGGTCAATATTAAGTCCCACCCATGCGTTTTTTACTTGTGATTATTTGATTGTTTTTATAAAAAAAATGAAAAACTTTATTGGAAATTTTCTAGGGTTGAACAAAGAAAGTTTCCATTAAAAAATATATATATTTTTTTTTACACAAGTAGAAAACGCATGGGTGGGACTTAATATTGTCCCTCACTGTACAATGTCCCGAGGAAGAGCACGACGAGCTCTCGAAACGTCGACAGTAGGCCTATAAATTTGTTTTTTAAATTTCCTTGGCTGACTCCATTCTATACATCTATATTTAATTTTTATTTAATTCCCTGCTGCAACTTCCTCGAATCCTGATTGAATCTCCATTGTTAACAATTCACATACTAAATTAAATACTATATTTAAATATTTTTTCAAACTTTCTCATATATACTGAGGCTTCTCTCAAAGAGTGGGTGATATGTCTATCCACAGTGATATTTCCAGAAAAAAAAAGACTATCAATCATCATAAGTGTAATTTGACTAATAGAAGGCAGTTAAGGTTAAGAAACCCTTAAATAGTGTTATATATTCTAAGGACGAATAATTTTTTTTTTTTTTTTTCAGAAATGCAACATTTCCTGTTTTGATTTAGTGAACGAATAAAATGCAATAAAATTTCACTCGCGTCTGTTTAACGATTCGTTCTGCCTATGAATGACTCCAAGTAGCGAGTACCGTTTTAAGAGCTCCAATGGAAATTGATTCTAATATATTTATTATGTGTCCTGAGGAAGCAACGAGATCCCTTGAATAAATAAATAACAAGACGAGAGAGAAATTTGCCTCTAGCTAAAATCGAAATCTATCCCCCATCTAGGGGTGAGAAAGGTGGAATAAATTAGAGATACGAATTCTATTTTTGTTGGAAATTATTTTCCGTATATTTCCTAAAGCAAGTTACTAATATAAAATTAATTTGTAAACGAAGGTGAATGAAATTAGTAGGGAGACACTCGTCTAAAATATCTTAATCAGAGAGAAATTCTCCAGTGTGAATGAATAAGCTCGCCTTGAGGTTAGGCAACCGAAATGCCTAGGAGTCGGATGTTATTAAAAGTAACTTTTTCCATTCAGTTGCATTATAAAAAGATGATTTATTTATTTTGAAAATATTGGATTGATTGACTAAGTTCAAGGCTCGGCTCTCGAGCACATCAGGCAATTGTGGCGCCGACTGTACCGACCGGTACAGTGAGGGTCAATATTAAGTCCCACCCATGCGTTTTCTACTTGCGATTATTTCAGTGTTTTTATAAAAGAAAATGAAAATATTTATTGTAAATTTTCTAGGTTTGAACATGAAAGTTTCCATTAAAAAATATATAATATTTTTTTTATAAAGCAATGAAATAATCACAAGTAGAAAACGCATGGGTGGGACTTAATAGTGTCCCCCACTGTACATTTCAAATATTGTTAATTTTTTAATTATTAAACAGGATTACAAGTGGAGTGGTTTTGTAAAAAATAAAAAATATTTCTTTCCCCATTTCCAAGTTTTTGCTTTATCGTTTAAGAAGTAGAGAAAGTAATCAAACAGTCAAAAATCAAACTCAAGATTTTGATAAAAAAAAAAAAAAAAAAAAAAAAAACAGACATAATTCCAAATTTTTTTTTTTTTTTATCTGGAATCATCAAAATCTCGAAGTCTAATTTTTTTACAATAAAACAAGAATCCAACAAGTGTCACTAAAAAAAATATGAATAGACCTATAAATAAATGTAAATTTGTCTCTTGCATGTTTAAGGCAATCCTATATTTGTAAAGTATATACTAGAAAATCTAGGAAAAGTTACTCTCAAATTTATATAAAAAAATCTGGTGTGACTGGCGCACAGCACACAACTTTCTCTTACCTTCGGTAATCGAAAGTTGTGTTCTGTGCTTGTCACACCAGATTTTTTGTGTCGACATATATTTAGTTTCCGCCAATATATTAGAATTTAAGATGTCAAATTTATAAACGTGGGAAAATATTTATATTTTGTTGCCATGGCAACCATTTCTCCTATCTTTCCTATGAAGCACAAGAGTAAAGTGTGCTTCAAACAATTTTGAGGGCAAAACGAGAATATACATTTGAAAGAGCATCTAAAAAATAATTGATTTTTGAATTTTAATCAAAATCGTTAGAGCGAATTTTGAGAAAATCGAAAAAAACTGAAAAAGTACATCAGTAAAGTACTAGTACTCTTTGGCCGATTTTGATTAAAAGCTTATTTTGCCGGTCCCGGGGGGTGTTTAACTTAAATATAAAATTTCAGCCTCATAGCTCAATTCCTTCATGCTTAAAATTGAACACACACAGACACACACACACACAGACACACACACAGACAGACAGACCATGTCGCGAAAACCACTTTTTTTGGATTCAGGGGACCTCAAAACGTGAAGATCCATCAAAATCTCGACATCGAATTTTTGACATGAATCCAATACTTTCTCTCTATATATATATATTACATATATACATAGGTAAGAGAAAGTAAAAAAAAAATATTTCGTCAAAAAATGGCTTAACCTATAAGTTAGGCCTTAATAAAAAATTTTAGAGGTAAATTTTAAACAACCACAATGGAATTTGTAATTTCTTTCGTCATATATTGATAAATGACATTATTTTAAAGACAAATTATTTAAAAAATCTGGTGTGACTGGCGCACAGCACACAACTTTCTCTACCTTCGGTAATCAAAAGTTGTGTACTGTGCTTGTCACACCAGATTTTTGTGTCGACATGTATTTAGTTTCCGACAGTAGGGTACAATTGAATTCAAGATGTAAAATTTATATGTATAGGAAAATATTTATATTTTGTTACCATGGCAACCATTTCTCCTATCTTTCCTATGAAGCACAAGAGTAAAGTGTGCTTCAAACAATTTTGAGGGCAAAACGAGAATATACATTTGAAAGAGCATCTAAAAAATAATTGATTTTTGAATTTTAATCAAAATCGTTAGAGCGAATTTTGAGAAAATCGAAAAAAACTGAAAAAGTACATCAGTAAAGTACTAGTACTCTTTGTTAAATATAAAATTTCAGCCTCATAGCTCAATTCCTTCATGCTTAAAATTGAACACACACACACACACACACCCCACCCACCCCACACACAGACAGACCATGTCGCGAAACCACTTTTTGGATTCAGGGGACCTCAAAACGTGAAGATCCATCAAAATCTCGACATCGAATTTTTGACATGAATCCAATACTTTCTCTCTATATATATATTACATATATACATAGGTAAGAGAAAGTAAAAATTGATTATTCTTATAGATAATCATGTTTTTTTTATCAGGTGAAACTAACTCCCGATTTTTTTTTTTTTTTTTAAATAAATAATTTAGACTTCATGGCTTTTCATTCTTATAGAAAATAAGAATAGCATTTCTGGATACAGTCTAAGAATTCGATATCATTTATAAAGTTTTATTTTTAGAAAGAGATTTGAGAATGGAATTCCCCTACCGAGACAGCAAAGACAAACACAACTCAGATTCGTCATTTTTTTCTTAATAATTTATATTAAACTAAGGTAAGTTATTTGTTCTAGTACTATCTGATAATAGACACGTTAAATTTTAATTAAATAAAGTTTGGACCTTCCGTAATCGAAAGTTGTGTACTGTGCTTGTCCCACCAGATTTTTCGTGTCGACATATATTTAGTTTCAGCCGATATATTAGAATTTAAGATGTAAAATTTATTAGTATGGGGAAATATTTATATTTTGTTACCATGGCAACCATTTATCCTATCCTTCCTATGAAGAACAAGAGTAAAGTGGTTTTAAGAAGATTTCAATGGCAAAATGAGAATATACATTTTAAAGAGCATCTAAAAAATAAATGATTTTTGATCAAAATTTTTAATCAAATCGTTGGAGCGAATTTTGAGAAAATCGAAAAAAACTGAAAAAATACATCATTAAAGTACTAGTACCTTTTGGCCGATTTTGATCAAAAGCTTATTTTCACGCTCTAGATGGGTGTCTAACTTAAATATAAAATTTCAACATCCTAGCTCAATTCCTTCATGCTTTAAATAGAACACACACACACACACAGACAGGCAGACAGACAGACCATGTCGCGAAAACCACTTTTTTGGATTCAGGGGACCTCAAAACGTGTATTTCCATCAAAATCTCGACATCGAATTTTTGACTTGAATCCAATACTTTCTCTCTCATTATATTAACATATATATAGAGGTAAGAGAAAGTAAAAATAGAAATTTTTAGTATCCAAATGGTTTAAATAAAATCAACGGACTGTCTGGGATCCGAACCCGCGACCCTTGGTATCCAAGACAGGCGTGTTTATTGCTGTTCTGAAATTATTAAGTATTCATTGATTATTGCGATTCACTATCTAAATAAAGTCTCGAAATGTTTTTGTTCCCTATTTACAATAACTTTAAACAATAATCACCCCCAAAAATTCACCCGACCCTCAAAGGTTGATGAATTCTTTATTTACACTTATGTAGATCATTAAATGAAATTTTGTTAGTCTTTCCAATAAAAAAAAGACTTTATTTAGTTGATTTATTTTTTATCGATGTGATGTTATTTTCGTATCGTATAAATCGTGTTGATGAATGAATCATTTAATTTAACGAATCTTCGATTTCAATTTGTGTTTATTATCAAGTTGTCGACATATTGTTGATAATAAAAAAAAAAAATCGTTTGATTTGGGAGAAAGAGAAGTGTATTTAGTAGCTATTATCGGATAAAGTATTTGCTTGTCTTCAATTAGGTCACTAAACTAGTAAATTATAATTCCGGATTTTCACTCCTAAACGTATGAGACATTCTACTGTTATATTTAATTTAAATTACTTGTTCGCCTACATATCTATAAAGAATGTGAAATGATTCATATATAAGAGAATCAAAACTTATAATCAAATTGAAGTCTATTTTATAAAGAATAAACAATTTTATCTCGATGCGATAGTGTGGAAAAATAATGTGGATTAGAATAAATATTTTTTTTTCTAGAGATCAACTCACTAATTTTTCGATTATTTACTCCGAAGTTCGTTTAGAGAGATTCGCATATTTTAAGTAGATAATTTAGAGGAATGTTATTATTAGTAAAGGAGATCTGCAGCAATTGATAGAGAAAAAATCTCACGAATTTATGAATCCAAAGCAGTGGCGGACTGGCAAATTTGCCATTGCAAGCGTCAGGTCTATTAAATCGCAAAAAATATACTTAATTATTTTTCAAGGATTGTGATTAGTTATCTATTAGCTATATTTATAAATATTGATGCTCCGAGTTGGGGCCCCGGATGTCAGTGATAAAATTGAGAACAACTCTTCTATGCAAAAATGTCAATCAATTGTTAGTTAAAGATAGAAAGAAGATCGAATCAAAATGGCCTTAAATGCAGAAAGAAAATTTTAAAAAGTTATTAGTTATAATTTAAAAAAAAGTGATTCTCTTACAGCCCTGATTAAAAGTAGAAAATAATGAGTATTTTGAATTAAAAATTTGCTAGTTTTAAAAAGATTTTACTAGCAGACCCAGAAGATAAGGGTACAATGTAACAATTTCTCCCAAGGATCTCAAAATCCACATGCTTAAAAAAAGGGAAAAAATTCGCTCTACACAAAACCGAAGTGTATTCTGAATCTACTAATCGATCAAAATGTGACAAAAACTTCTGAGAGACATTTTAAGAGAGTGTGGTAAACTATTTTCTAAACATCTAAATGGGATTAAACCTACTTGTTGGATTAAAAAAAAAATTTTGAACTAGAATAATATGGAGAAGGGGTAAATTATTTCTTCCTTTGTTAATTTCGACTCAATTATTTTGTTATTAGGTTTTAAATATAAAAATCTGGTGTGACTGGCGCACAGCACACAACTTTCTCTTACCCTTCGGTAAGAGAAAGTTGTGCACCGTGCTGGTCACACCAGATTTTTTGTGTCGAGATATATTTAGTTTCCGATAGCACCTTAGTTTCAAACTTGCATTTTAAATGTTGACTGCTTCAAATAAACTATGGTTATTTTTCAAAATTTTAATCTCATATTTGGACATTTTATACACAATATAGAATCGTAAATAAATACAAAATTTCATAAGAATTGGAAAAAAAAATTTTAAATGCCTAAAAAGTTCTAAAGGGGACCCCCTTTTGAATCGAAATTAACATACAAATCCCTATAGGAAATTAACATTGTTCCTATGCGAAGATAAGGTGGAAAGGGAATTTAAAAGAGTAGAGAGAGACGATAATGTTTGCAAGTGAGAGAGAGACATATATGTTTTCTTTGAAACAATTAAAGACACAAATAAATTTTAAAAAAATGGGAATTTAAATAATAATTGATTTTAATCTAATAAAAAGAAAAAGATTTAAATTCCGTTACCATGGCAACCATTTCTATCTTTCCTATGAAGAACAAGAGTAAAGTGGTCTTCAGAAGATTTCAACGGCAAAATGAGAATATACATTTTAAAGAGCATCTAAAAAATAGTTCATTTATGAATTTTAAAAAAATCCTTGGAGGGAATTTTGAGAAAATCGAAAAAAACTGAAAAAGTACATCAGTAAAGTACTAGTACTTTTTGGTCGATTTTGTTCAAAAGCTTATTTTGAGATTCTTCAAAGGTACCTAAGTTAAATATAAAATTTCAATCCGCTAGCTCAACTCCTTCATGCTAAAAATCTGTCCACACACACAGACATACATACACACACACACACACACACACACACACAGACCAATTTTCGGGACCCACTTTTTTTGGACTCAGGGGACCTCAAAACATGTATATCCATCAAAATCTGGACATCGAATTTTTGACATGATCGCAATACTTTCTCTCTCTCATATATTTCATATATAGGGTATGAGAAAGTAAAAAAGAAAAAAATCTGGTGTGACACTCTTAAATGAATTTGAAATATCTGAAAAACTACATCAGTAAAGTGTACTTATATCAAACAATTATCACGAAAATTTTTGCTGATATACTTTTTAAAGATCATCTAAAAAATAAGATGGCCAAAAAAAATCTAAAAAATAGTAGATTTATGAAATTTAATCAAAATCGTTAGAGCCAATTTTGAGAAAATTTCATAAATCTACTATTTTTTAGATTTTTTTGGCCATCTTATTTTTTGTGATGATCTTTGAAAAAGTATATCAGCAAAAATTTTCGTGATAATTGTTTGATATAAGTACACTTTACTGATGTAGTTTTTCAGATATTTTCAAAATTCATTTAAGAGTGTCACAACAGATTTTTCTTTTTACTTTCTCATACCCTATATATGAAATATATAGAGAGAGAAAGTATTGCGATCATGTCAAAAAATTCGATGTCCAGATTTTGATGGATATACATGTTTTGAGGTCCCCTGAGTCCAAAAAAGTGGGTCCCGCAAATTGGTCTGTGTGTGTGTGTGTGTGTGTGTGTGTCTGTGTGTGTGCTGTGTGTGTGGACAGATTTTTAGCATGAAGGAGTTGAGCTAGCGGATTGAAATTTTATATTTAACTTAGGTACCTTTGAAGAATCTCAAAATAAGCTTTTGAACAAAATCGGCCAAAAAGTACTAGTACTTTACTGATGTACTTTTTCAGTTTTTTTCGATTTTCTCAAAATTCCCTCCAAGGATTTTTTTTAAAATTCATAAATGAACTATTTTTAGATGCTCTTTAAAATGTATATTCTCATTTTGCCGTTGAAATCTTCTGAAGACCACTTTACTCTTGTTCTTCATAGGAAAGATAGAAATGGTTGCCATGGTAACGGAATTTAAATCTTTTTCTTTTTATTAGATTAAAATCAATTATTATTTAAATTCCCATTTTTTTTAAAATTTATTTGTGTCTTTAATTGTTTCAAAGAAAACATATATGTCTCTCTCTCACCTTGCAAACATTATCGTCTCTCTCTACTCTTTTTAAATTCCCTTTCCACCTTATCTTCGCATAGGAACAATGTTAATTTCCTATAGGGATTTGTATGTTAATTTCGATTCAAAAGGGGGTCCCCTTTAGAACTTTTTAGGCATTTAAAATTTTTTTTTTCCAATTCTTATGAAATTTTGTATTTATTTACGATTCTATATTGTGTATAAAATGTCCAAATATGAGATTAAAATTTTTGAAAAATAACCATAGTTTATTTGAAGCAGTCAACATTTAAAATGCAAGTTTGAAACTAAGGTGCTATCGGAAACTAAATATATCTCGACACAAAAAAATCTGGTGTGACCAGCACGGTGCACAACTTTCTCTTACCGAAGGGTAAGAGAAAGTTGTGTGCTGTGCGCCAGTCACACCAGATTTTTATATTTAAAACCTAATAACAAAATAATTGAGTCGAAATTAACAAAGGAAGAGATAATTTACCCCTTCTCCATATTATTCTAGTTCAAAATTTTTTTTTTAATCCAACAAGTAGGTTTAATCCCATTTAGATATTTTATAGAAAATAGTTTACCACACTCTCTTAAAATGTCTCTCAGAAGTTTTTGTCACATTTTGATCGATTAGTAGTAGATTCAGAATACACTTCGGTTTTGTGTAGAGCGAATTTTTTCCCTTTTTTAAGCATGTGGATTTTGAGATCCTTGGGAGAAATCATTACATTGTACCCTTATCTTCTGGGTCTGCTAGTAAAATCTTTTTTAAAACTAGCAAATTTTTAATTCAAAATACTCATTATTTTCTACTTTTAATCAGGGCTGTAAGAGAATCACTTTTTTAAATTATAACTAATAACTTTTTAAAATTTTCTTTCTGCATTTAAGGCCATTTTGATTCGATCTTCTTTCTATCTTTAACTAACAATTGATTGACATTTTTGCATAGAAGAGTTGTTCTCAATTTTATCACTGACATCCGGGGCCCCAACTCGGAGCATCAATATTTATAAATATAGCTAATAGATAACTAATCACAATCCTTGAAAAATAATTAAGTATATTTTTTGCGATTTAATAGACCTGACGCTTGCAATGGCAAATTTGCCAGTCCGCCACTGCTTTGGATTCATAAATTCGTGAGATTTTCTCTATCAATTGCTGCAGATCTCCTTTACTAATAATAACATTCCTCTAAATTATCTACTTAAAATATGCGAATCTCTCTAAACGAACTTCGGAGTAAATAATCGAAAAATTAGTGAGTTGATCTCTAGAAAAAAAAATATTTATTCTAATCCACATTATTTTTCCACACTATCGCATCGAGATAAAATTGTTTATTCTTTATAAAATAGACTTCAATTTGATTATAAGTTTTATTCTCTTATATATGAATCATTTCACATTCTTTATAGATATGTAGGCGAACAAGTAATTTAAATTAAATATAACAGTAGAATGTCTCATACGTTTAGGAGTGAAAATCCGGAATTATAATTTACTAGTTTAGTGACCCAATTGAAGACAAGCAAATACTTTATCCGATAATAGCTACTAAATACACTTCTCTTTCTCCCAAATCAAACAAACGATTTTTTTTTTATTATCAACAATATGTCGACAACTTGATAATAAACACAAATTGAAATCGAAGATTCGTTAAATTAAATGATTCATTCATCAACACGATTTATACGATACGAAAATAACATCACATCGATAAAAAATAAATCAACTAAATAAAGTCTTTTTTTTTTATTGGAAAGACTAACAAAATTTCATTTAATGATCTACAAAAGTGTAAATAAAGAATTCATCAACCTTTGAGGGTCGGGTGAATTTTTGGGGGGTGATTATTGTTTAAAGTTATTGTAAATAGGGAACAAAAACATTTCGAGACTTTACTTAGATAGTGAATCGCAATAATCAATGAATACTTAATAATTTCAGAGCAGCAATAAACGCGCCTGTCTTGTATACCAAGGGTCGCGGGTTCGGATCCCAGGCAGTCCGATGATTTTATTTAAGCCATTTGGATACTAAATATAATGAGGAAAGTATTGGTTCAGTCAAAATTCGATGTCGAGAATTTTGATGGAAATACACGTTTTGAGGTCCCCTGAATCCAAAAAGGTTTTCGCGTTGGTCTGTCTGTCTGTGTCAATTTTAGCATGAAGGATTGAGCTAGGAGGTTGAAATTTTATATTTAAGTTAGACACCCACCTAGAGCGTGAAAATAAGCTTTTGATCAAAATCGGCCAAAAGGTACTAGTACTTTACTGATGTAGTTTTTCAGTTTTTTTCGATTTTCTCAAAATTCGCTCCAACGATTTGATTAAAATTCAAAAATCAATTATTTTTTAGATGCTCTTTAAAATGTATATTCTCATTTTGCCATTGAAATATTCTGAAAACCACTTTACTCTTGTTCTTCATAGGAAGGATAGGAGAAATGGTTGCCATGGTAACAAAATATAAATATTTCCCCATACTAATAAATTTTACATCTTATTCTAATATATCGGCGAAACTAAATATATGTCGACACGAAAATCTGGGGGACAGCACAGTCACAACTTTCGATTACGGAATCCAATAAAATCCAAACTTTATTTAATTAAAATTTAACGAGTCATTCTCAGATAGTACTAGAACAAATAACTTACCTTAGTTTAATATAAATTATTAAGAAAAATGACGAATCTGAGTTGTGTTTGTCTTTGCTGTCTCGGTAGGGGAATTCCATTCTCAAATCTCTTTCTAAAAATAAAACTTTATAAATGATATCGAATTCTTAGACTGTATCCAGAAATGCTATTCTTATTTTCTATAAGAATGAAAAGCCATGAAGTCTAAATTATTTATTTAAAAAAAAAAAAAAAATCGGAGTTAGTTTCACCTGATAAAAAAAACATGATTATCTATAAGAATATTAAGACCTTTTATTTTTTTTACTTTCTCTTACCTATGTATATATGTAATATATATATAGAGAGAAAGTATTGGATTCATGTCAAAAATTCGATGTCGAGATTTTGATGGATCTTCACGTTTTGAGGTCCCCTAAATCCAAAAAAGTGGTTTTCGCGACATGGTCTGTCTGTGTGTGTGTGGGTGTGTGTGTGGTGTGTGTGTGTGTGTGTGTGTGGGTGTGTGTTCAATTTTAAGCATGAAGGAATTGAGCTAGGAGGTTGAAATTTTATATTTAAGTTAAAGCACCCCCGGGACCGGAAAAATAAGCTTTTAATCAAAATCGGCCAAAGAGTACTAGTACTTTACTGATGTACTTTTTCAGTTTTTTTCGATTTTCTCAAAATTCGCTCTAACGATTTTTTTTAAAATTCAAAAATCAATTATTTTTTAGATGCTCTTTAAAATGTATATTCTCATTTTGCCATTGAAATCTTCTGAAGACCACTTTACTCTTGTACTTCATAGGAAAGGATAGGAGAAATGGT
This sequence comes from Euborellia annulipes, assembly GCA_023213315.1. Classification (NCBI taxonomy): domain Eukaryota; kingdom Metazoa; phylum Arthropoda; class Insecta; order Dermaptera; family Anisolabididae; genus Euborellia; species Euborellia annulipes. The sequence continues at coordinate 6,270 of JAKCPI010014204.1, read as the reverse complement.
TGCCATGGTAACAAAATATAAATATTTTCCCATACTTATAAATTTTACATCTTGAATTCAATTGTACCCTACTGTCGGAAACTAAATACATGTCGACACAAAAAATCTGGTGTGACAAGCACAGTGCACAACTTTCGATTACCGAAGGTAAGAGAAAGTTGTGTGCTGTGCGCCAGTCACACCAGATTTTTTTTATCCAAATTAATATAATATATGTGGAAAAAAAATATATATATGCACAAAAAAAAAAGGGGGAAAAACAAGAACACAACTAACTTTTAAATAAGGAAAAAACTTAATTTTATTTTAATTAAAAATTTAATTTTTATATTATAAGAAAGTAATAGAAATAATTTTTTAATTTGATTTAATATTAATTAATAAAAAAAAAATGTCGAATTTGTGTTGTGTTTGTCTTTGGTGGGGGGGTAGGGATTTCCATTCTCTAATTTTATTTAAAAAATTAAAATTTATAAAAAATTTTTAAATTTTATAGAGTATCCCGAAAATTTATTTTTATATTAAAAAAAAAAGAAAAGGCCTGAAGTTTTAATTTATTAATTAAAAAAAAAAAAAAGGGAAGTTTTTTCACCTGGAAAAAAAACATTGTTTTTTTTTAAGAATAAACCATTTTTTTAAATAATTTGTCTTTAAAATAATGTCATTTATCAATATATGACGAAAGAAATTACAAATTCCATTGTGGTTGTTTAAAATTTACCTCTAAAATTTTTTTATTAAGGCCTAACTTATAGGTTAAGCCATTTTTTGACGAAATATTTTTTTTTACTTTCTCTTACCTATGTATATATGTAATATATATATAGAGAGAGAAAGTATTGGATTCATGTCAAAAATTCGATGTCGAGATTTTGATGGATCTTCACGTTTTGAGGTCCCCTGAATCCAAAAAGTGGTTTTCGCGACATGGTCTGTCTGTCTGTGTGTGTGTGTGTGTGTGTGTGTCTGTGTGTGTTCAATTTTAAGCATGAAGGAATTGAGCTATGAGGCTGAAATTTTATATTTAAGTTAAACACCCCCGGGACCGGAAAAATAAGCTTTTAATCAAAATCGGCCCAAGAGTACTAGTACTTTACTGATGTACTTTTTCAGTTTTTTTCGATTTTCTCAAAATTCGCTCTAACGATTTTGATTAAAATTCAAAAATCAATTATTTTTTAGATGCTCTTTCAAATGTATATTCTCGTTTTGCCCTCAAAATTGTTTGAAGCACACTTTACTCTTGTGCTTCATAGGAAAGATAGGAGAAATGGTTGCCATGGCAACAAAATATAAATATTTTCCCACGTTTATAAATTTGACATCTTAAATTCTAATATATTGGCGGAAACTAAATATATGTCGACACAAAAAATCTGGTGTGACAAGCACAGAACACAACTTTCGATTACCGAAGGTAAGAGAAAGTTGTGTGCTGTGCGCCAGTCACACCAGATTTTTTTTATATAAATTTGAGAGTAACTTTTCCTAGATTTTCTAGTATATACTTTACAAATATAGGATTGCCTTAAACATGCAAGAGACAAATTTACATTTATTTATAGGTCTATTCATATTTTTTTTTTAGTGACACTTGTTGGATTCTTGTTTTATTGTAAAAAAATTAGACTTCGAGATTTTGATGATTCCAGACAAAAAAAAAAAAAAATTTGGAATTATGTCTGTTTTTTTTTTTTTTTTTTTTTTTTATCAAAATCTTGAGTTTGATTTTTGACTGTTTGATTACTTTCTCTACTTCTTAAACGATAAAGCAAAAACTTGGAAACGGGGAAAGAAATATTTTTTATTTTTTACAAAACCACTCCACTTGTAATCCTGTTTAATAATTAAAAAATTAACAATATTTGAAATGTACAGTGGGGGGACACTATTAGTCCCACCCATGCGTTTTCTACTTGTGATTATTTCATTGCTTTATAAAAAAAATATTATATATTTTTTAATGGAAACTTTCATGTTCAAACCTAGAAAATTTACAATAAATATTTTCATTTTCTTTTATAAAAACACTGAAATAATCGCAAGTAGAAAACGCATGGGTGGGACTTAATATTGACCCTCACTGTACCGGTCGGTACAGTCGGCGCCACAATTGCCTGATGTGCTCGAGAGCCGAGCCTTGAACTTAGTCAATCAATCCAATATTTTCAAAATAAATAAATCATCTTTTTATAATGCAACTGAATGGAAAAAAGTTACTTTTAATAACATCCGACTCCTAGGCATTTCGGTTGCCTAACCTCAAGGCGAGCTTATTCATTCACACTGGAGAATTTCTCTCTGATTAAGATATTTTAGACGAGTGTCTCCCTACTAATTTCATTCACCTTCGTTTACAAATTAATTTTATATTAGTAACTTGCTTTAGGAAATATACGGAAAATAATTTCCAACAAAAATAGAATTCGTATCTCTAATTTATTCCACCTTTCTCACCCCTAGATGGGGGATAGATTTCGATTTTAGCTAGAGGCAAATTTCTCTCTCGTCTTGTTATTTATTTATTCAAGGGATCTCGTTGCTTCCTCAGGACACATAATAAATATATTAGAATCAATTTCCATTGGAGCTCTTAAAACGGTACTCGCTACTTCGAGTCATTCATAGGCAGAACGAATCGTTAAACAGACGCGAGTGAAATTTTATTGCATTTTATTCGTTCACTAAATCAAAACAGGAAATGTTGCATTTCTGAAAAAAAAAAAAAAAAATTATTCGTCCTTAGAATATATAACACTATTTAAGGGTTTCTTAACCTTAACTGCCTTCTATTAGTCAAATTACACTTATGATGATTGATAGTCTTTTTTTTTTCTGGAAATATCACTGTGGATAGACATATCACCCACTCTTTGAGAGAAGCCTCAGTATATATGAGAAAGTTTGAAAAAATATTTAAATATAGTATTTAATTTAGTATGTGAATTGTTAACAATGGAGATTCAATCAGGATTCGAGGAAGTTGCAGCAGGGAATTAAATAAAAATTAAATATAGATGTATAGAATGGAGTCAGCCAAGGAAATTTAAAAAACAAATTTATAGGCCTACTGTCGACGTTTCGAGAGCTCGTCGTGCTCTTCCTCGGGACATTGTACAGTGAGGGACAATATTAAGTCCCACCCATGCGTTTTCTACTTGTTAAAAAAAAATATATATATTTTTTAATGGAAACTTTCTTTGTTCAACTCTAGAAAATTTCCAATAAAGTTTTTCATTTTTTTATAAAAACAATCAAATAATCACAAGTAAAAAACGCATGGGTGGGACTTAATATTGACCCTCACTGTACAAGTAACCTTATTTTTAAACACATACTGTGTATGATATTAAAATCATTATTAAATCATTCAACAAATACATTAATTGTTTTAAATTTGTTTAATGATGTCAACTGACTATCAGCCCACGGGGCATGGCGTAGAGGTTAGCGTGCTAACCTCGTATACCAAACGTCGCGGTTTCGGACCCCAGGCAGTCGAGGATTTTATTTAAGCCATTTGGATACCAAAAATGGCTTAAATAAGAATGCCTGGACCCACAATATAATATATATATTAATTACAACGGTTATCGTCAGTCTTATATGGCCTAAGTTGCCGAAAAGACTGTGTGAATGTGTGTAGATGTGAGTGTGAATGAAAAAAAAAAAAAAAACTGACTATCTAATTACAACCATCCGTAACAATTGACATTTAGACTGTCCGAGGAAGAGCGAGATGAATGATAAACTGAGGGATGGGATAATAAAATTTTCACGTTTTATTAATTTTGTGAAAATCAGAGGCTTTATATTATTGACTGTCGACGGTATAAATTTGTTTTTTACTTTTCCTTGGCTGACTCCATTCCATACATCTATTGCAATATATTTAATACTCATAGCCAGAATAATAATTATATAAAAAATATTTATTAAATTTTTTATTCTCCGTCGTTTCTTGTCTCTTCAATCCGACCTTCTAAGTCAGAGCAAATATTCCGTTAAATATATAATAAATATGATTTTTAACAATATTTGTTCAGATGAAGGCCGTGAATATCAACCGAAACGCCGACGAAGAAAAAATGGTAAATAAAAATTGCCTGATTGCAACATCCTTTTAATCCTGATGCTACACTTGTGTATTTGACAAATCCACTAATTTTAGATGGGATTTTTGGACCTCCTCTATTCTGGAAAAATAAGAAATGTAAAAAATTATCTTTTCGGACTAGCTAGAAATAAATAAAGGAAGTCAGCGGCTCTTTGTTTATACAACAGGGAAAAAGAGTACACGTGTTTCAAAAATATGAAGCTCCTGATTTTCACAAAATTAATGAGACGTTTGGGGAAAAATTTTATTGTCTCATCCTCAAATCTTCAAATTTGTTTAGGTCATACGGTATGTATTGGAAACCGTACCCAGGGCTGTTATATAAATTAGATTAATGAGATGGAAGAGAACGCAGCCAATAAAAATAACAAAAGCATCTATTTTATCAACACTCTGAAGTGAACAACTTCAATAAATTGATAATTTGTAGAAGGGATAAAAAAATAATTTATTTAGTTTGAAAAATAATAATAATATAAACCTTTATAAAAACAAAAAACAGAAAAAAGGGCAGTGAAAATGCGCGCAACGAACAACAAAGAGGGAAGCCTCTAACAATGCAAGGAGTCGTTACAACTTTTATTTAGGAACGTGATCAATCATACATTCTTTCAAATTTTTGGCTAGAAATTAATACATACATTCATTAAAAATGTTTTATTATGCTAAATAAATGGTCATCATAAACATAGATTTATATACTCATTTATATTTTATATTGTTAACATACAAAATAGGATTTTTCATAAGAGAAAAGTTTTAATGAATGTATGTATTACAATTTCTCAGCTTAAAGGGCTGAAGATGGCTTTATTGATCATGGCCGAAACGTTCCTAAATAAAGATGTTTAACAAAATAGATGCTTTTTATTTATTATTGGCTGCATCCTCTTCATCTCATTAATCTAATATGCATGTATTGTCCTGATATGATCGACCAACTCTGAGACCTAAATAATTTTGAAAGACTAAGGATGAGGATGTGATAACAAAAATTTTACACAAACGTCTCATTAATTTGCAAAAATTCTGTTATCCATAAATTTTTACTTTCTTCATGCATTTCTATATAGGACCGTTTATTTTGAAAGTGGTGTAAGTCCATTTTCTATTGTATCGAGAAAAATGAAAGGTTTATTAAAAAAATCTATTTACTGGCTAATTTTCATTTATGCAACACATGGAATTTTTTTAAGAAATTTACCATTAGCTAGTTATACATAGAAAATTTACATTAGTTCCCAAGCATAAATTATGTGATATCTCATTTTTTTTTAAAAATGGACTTGCACCACTTTCAAAATAAACGGTTCATATATGTTAATATATAAAGAGAGAAAGTATTGGATTCATGTCAAAAAATTCGATGTCGAGATTTTGATGCCATATACACGTTTTGAGGTCCCCTGAATCCAAAAAAAGTGGTTTTCGCGACATGGTCTTGTCTGTCTGTGTGGTTCGTCTGTTTTTGAACAAAATATCTCAAGAACGAAAAGAGAAACTAGGAGGTTGAAATTGGATATTTAAGTTAGGCACCCCCAAGGGACCGTGACACGAAGCTTTTGAACAAAATCGACCAAAGAGTACTAGTACTTTACTGATACACATTTTTTCAGTTTTTTTCGATTTTCTCCTAAATTTGCTCCAACGATTTTTTTTTAAATTCAAAAATCAATTATTTTTTTAGATTCTCTATAAAATGTATATTCTCATTTTGTCAGTTGAAATCTTCTGAAGACCACTTTACTCTTCTTGTACTTCATAGAGATAAATTTTACATCTTGAATCTCTATATATTAAATATATGAAATCGACACGAAAAATCTGGAGTGACATGCGCAGAACGCAACTTTCGATTACCGAAGGGTAAGAGAAAGTTGTGTACTATCGCCAGTCACACCAGATTTTCTCAACATTTACTTAAATAAGGACGGAAAAAAGAGTATTTATTGATATAAACGAAGCAACTCTTCTCCTTTTCGAGAGTGTTTTTTATTAGAATTATAAAGTTATATTTACCTCAGAGTTTTTCAATTTTTTTTTTTTCATCTTCTTGGTGTTAGCCACTGGCCGTCTATTTGGAATGATGGATGATGATGAAAATGTATTTTATCAACCACTTCAACTCATATTCATGAAGAGAGAGAAAAATA
>JAKCPI010014202.1:0-19089 GCA_023213315.1 Euborellia annulipes | reverse complement strand
TTTATTGATTATAAAACAATAATTAATACCTCCATCCTGTGTCGTTCTTAATTTCTCAACTCAACTTATAGGTCTATATATCTAAATAACAACTTGAACTAATTAACCTAGTGTTTTATTTGTATATATTTTAATTTAAAAAATATTTTTTAATTAAAAGATTGAATTTAAGATCATGTTATAAATTTCAAAAAATCAATATTATTGTATTTGACAACCTGAGTGGACGAACTTTGTTAATTTTTAATAGAAACTTATGACCTAGTGTTTTTTATTTCATTCATAAATACATAATAATTCAACTAGAGTCTGATAATTTCAAATTCGCTGATTTAAAGTTTATAATTTCGTTGAAATATTTTGTAAATTAAACTATATACAAATAAAAACACTCGGTTCAATGTTTCAACTTGTTGTTTATATATTATAATAAATCAATGGATCGTGTAAGATTATCTTTTAGAAGTTAAATTCATCATCAGTAGAATAAACAATTTTAAAAACAACACAATAGAGTGTCGAAATATGTTTTGATTTATATTAAAACAACATGAACCAAATTCCCAAAAGTTAAAAAAAAAAAATAATAGTTTAAATTAAATTAATAAATAATAATTAATTATTAAATAAATATTTATTAAAATAAAAAAAGGTACAACAATTAAAAGTAATTTATTTATTTTTAAACCAATTTTTTTTCATTGTTGCCGGCCTAACTTTTTAATAATTGTTAATTATTAATTAATAATTATGTTTTTAGATCCGCAGCGTGAGAGGAGGGACGAAAATTTGAAAATACAAGACAATGAACATTCAAAATAATAAAACAATAACGTCAAGTTCATCAACCTGTTAATTAGTAAATTTGAAAAAATTTTTGGTGACTTTCTGACTATTGATTAGGATGATCTGCATTTTATCCTCTCTCTCTCACTCACTCTCTTTGTCCGGGTAATTTGTTTAAGAAAGGAAAGGGAGAGAGAGAGAGAGGCCAGGTGTTGCATTTGGGCTCTCTATACGGACCCAGAGGACATACAACATCCATGTGTATGCAAACGAGGAAAGAGAGAGAAAGAGAGAGACCTAAACCGGTACTCTTCCCACTTCTTCTCATATGCATATGCTGCTGCTGCTGCTGGGAAAAAAAATCCCTTCAAGGGAATATTTCTTAAATAACACAACAAATAAATAACAAAAAGGGTTAACGGATGAAAAAAAAAATTTGCCGTTTTTTTATAATAATATAATAATAATATATTAGTATATAAAATAATTCGATCGAACCGTAGGCTCAAGTTGAAATAAATTTCAATTAATTATTAAATACAAATTTATTATTTATTATTAATATTAATTATTTTATTAAATTAATAAGGCACAACAATGAAAGAAATTTGATTTAAAAACTTAATTAAAAATAAATTAATTAATTTTAATTGTTGTACCTTTTTATTTTAATAAATATCTATTTAATAATTAATAATTATTTTTTTTAATTTAATTTAAACTATTATTAAATTTTTTTTAAATTTATTATTTTATTATTAACCTCCTTCCGTTGGAAATTTGTATTATATTAATTTTATTAAATTAATAAGGCACAACAATGAAAGAAATTTGATTTAAAAACTTAATTAAAAATATATAAATTAATTTTAATTGTTGTACCTTTTTTATTTTAATAAATATTAGTTTATTAATTAATTATTATTTTTTAAATTTAATTTAAACTATTATTAAATTTCTTTTAATTCCTCTATGCGGATTTAGTGTTATAATATTTTTTTCAATTTATAAAATATAACTAGCCGAAATGCCCTCCGAGTTGGGTTCAGGGAAATTTTTTTTCCTCTCGAACGTAGCGATGAAGGCGTATACGGGAACCTTGGCCTATATTTTTTTAGTAACTAGTCGCAAGTGCTATCAAAGTTTTCGGTGGATTAAAAAAAATTATTTTAATTGTTACACTAGGTGATATGTTTTTAAACAATAGGTCATATGTTTTCTTTTGTATTGGTGAAATAATAATACGCGTATTTCAACATTACACATACAAAGTGATGTCGAAATACCTGTAGATGCCTATTATTATTTCCACAAAATCATATCACCTAGTAATATCAGGTTACCAATCCCAGATTCAACCATGCTTAACAAGATTTAGAAATTTTTTTTTAAACACTTATCATGAATATACAGTTAAAATATAAGATTAACAGAAAAAAAAAATCTTTTATGGATTTTCTTATCTTTATTTATTTTATTTTTTTAATGGACCTCTCCTTTTTTGAATTACAACGCCTATTTGTATATCATTTAAAAGAAGAAGAAAAAAAAAGACGTATGTTTACTTATTTCTTCTTCCTTTAACTTATAATATTGAAGAAAATAGCCATTTAAATTCCTTTCTTTTTATTTACCCCCCTCCCCTTACCTTTCCCCCCTCCTCTCCCGTACAATGTCCATCCGGTTGATTGAAGATCCAAAAAAAAAAGTGTGGGAAGTTTCGAAGACCAGATGTCCAGATTTGCTCTCTCTTTTTTTTATTAAAATATAGATAGAAAATAAGCGTAGCGGGGGTGAAATTTAATGGAATAATTGAGAATTGAGGGAGGATGGGATAAAAAAAATAAATAATTTATTCTCGCTGACCACTTGGAGGGAAAAATATTAAAATTGACAGATAAATTGTTATCAGATATAAATATCTAAACTCACCCCCTAAAATTCCAGAAAGAACTCGGTAATCTATAATTTTTTTGTTCTTTTTTTTGAGCTACAAGAAAAATAGAAAATTTTCAATTTAAAGCTAATTTATCAAATAAAAATAAAATAAGTCATTATTATTTTATTGTAGAATTTAATATTCTACAATTTTTCCTTTCATCAACTTTTAGCTTAAAATGGACCATTAAAGAATTATTAAAGTTTCAAAAAGAATAATCAAAAATCTGGTGTGACTGTCGCACAGCACACAACTTTTTCTTACATTCGGTAATCGAAAGTTGTGTTCTGTGCTTGTCACACCAGATTTTTCGTGTCGACATATATTTAATTTATTTCCGCCGGTATATTAGAATTCAAGATGTAAAATTTATAAGTATGGGAAAATATTTATATTTTGTTTTTAAAAACTATACTGCTATATTTTTTGCGGATACAAGGGGGGGAAAGGGGGGGCGGGGGGGGCAATCTGGAGTGACTGGTCGCACAGCACACATTTTTTTCTTAATTTCGGTAATTTTACAATAAAAATCACATTTCTTTTTTTAGAATTTACAAAAAGTACTTTTTTTTTCAAATCTCAGGGGGGTTAGTTACCCCCCTCCTCCCTGTATCCGCCCGTGGTAAAAGGAAATATTTACTCTCCGCCCTCCCCCCCTCCCCGAGATTTGAGAAAAATATTTTTTTTTGGGCAAAAAATTTTATTTTTATATAGTTACAAATTTGATATGTATATTTATTCCGGTAAACTGGATCCGCCACTGAATGAAGGGGACAAATTCCCCGAAACGTGTATTTTATTGCCATTTTAAAATTTCAATTTTATAAAAAATATTGTGCTATTCTAGTCAAAAATATATTTACTTATCGCAGGGACGTATATAGAAATTTTTTTCGGGGGGGGGGCTGATCTCAAAAAATTTTTTTTTCGCGGAACCCCTGCGAAAAATTTTGATTTCAAAGAAACAAATTTTTCCGCATTTTTTAGGGGCGCAAAGATTTTGCCGTCCACGGAACATTCCCTCTTTTTGCGGAACCAAAATTTTCGTGTTGCGGGGCCGAGCGAACATTTCGGGGGGGGGCGAGACCCATTATTGTCTCTATATCCCTATATGTGTATATGAATTTGGAAAATTTCGGGGGGGGGGGGTCAGAGCCTCCTCGGGCCCCCCTTTATATACGCCCCTGATTTATCGATACAAAATTTGTTACATATTGTATTTCAACACGTAGTGTGCCAATATGGTTAATAAATCTATTAAAACATATCACCTAGTATTTTTGAATAAATAATTTTTTACATTTTGATTGATTTTTTTTTTAGAGAATAAAAAAAAAAGAAAGAATTTTTTGAATATTTAACTTCAACGAGAATTAGTGTATTTATGCCAGTATTTGTTTGATCAGACGTCAATCGCATGCGCAAAGTGGTATTGCGTTAGCCTAAATGCATTGAGATCTCAGGGCCAATCCCAGCTCCTCCACCATTTTAGTCGAAAATTTTTTTCCCAAGAGATTTTTCTTTATTGAAAAGAAATCCCGGATATTGATTCCATTATTATGTATAGTAGTGGTAAAACCCTTTTTCTTTTTTTTTTTATTAAGTGAATATTTTAATATTGTAAATTTATTTGAAGGGTTGTTTATTCAAATTCCGTCCTGTTTACAAGACATTTTTCTTCCCACGAGGAGGAAACAAACCACACTGAGATGTGTGTATGCAAACGAAGCCCCCAAAAAAAGGGCGGCGGCGGCGGGGCACACACCTTGGGCCTTGTGCATACATTAAAAGGGCGCACACACAGCAGCCCTACCCCCCCCCCCCACCGATTTTCTCTCTCTCTCACGATTGGGTTATTATGTTGCTAAAATAAGCAAGCAGGTAGGAAGGTAGATGCAAATTCCCCTATACACACAGACTCTCTCTATTCATCTTCGAAAATTAATGGTTCTTAAAGAAATTGATTATCAACGATTTTTTTTTTTTAGATTGTATTCATGTCAAAAATTTAATTCTGAGGCCTTGTAAATTTATAAAATAAAATTGAAATTTAATATTCTAGTTTGAAATTCAACTGAAATTTAATAGTTCAACGTTACTACAATGTAGAATTTAATTTTTGATATGATCCAAAAAGTTATTTGAGCTGTAAAGTTGAAAAAAAAAAATTGAAAATTCTTCAATTTTAAGTTAATTTATCAATGGAAAGTCAACAATATTTCAAAGTAGAATTTAATATTCTACAATTTTTTCTTTTTATCAATTTTTAGTATAAAATGCACTTTTAATTAAAATTTCAAAGAGACGATCCAAAATAATTGATTTCAATCATATTATTTTATTCTTCAAGTTTCTTCGTTCAAGGATACCAAGAAAATAATTACAGCTAGATATATTAGGCTCACTAGGCTGACGTTTCGTTCTTGGTCAAGACCATCCTCAGAGCTTGCGGGCAGTCAATATAGGCATAGGTCCCTACAATCAATAACGTTCATGGAATATATGATTAATTTATTGATTGTATGCCTATATTGACAGCCCGCAAGCTCTGAGGATGGTCTTGACCAAGACCGAAACGTCAGCCTAGTGAGCCAAATAAAAGAAATATATTTCTATCTAACTGCAATTCTTTTCTTCCCCCCTTCACGATTATTAAGCTCTAAAATCTACATAATGTAGGATACCGTTCTACAATTTCCCTCCTATAAATTTTTGTCATAAAATTAAAAGTTATTTAATTTACCAAAGTCAGAAAGTTGAAAAATAATTTTCAATTCTTGATTTTAAGCTAATTTATCAATTGAAATTTAATAAGTCAACATTATCTCAAAGTAGAATTTAATATTCTACAATTTTTCTTTTATCAACTTGTTAGATTAATATGAATTTTTAAGGAATTATTAAAATTTTAAAAAGAAATTTAAGGATTAGAAATATTTTTGACTTAATTATCATATTCTTTAAGCTAATTCTAACAATTAGCGTATCATTTAACGTAGAATTTACTGCTCTACTCTACCTTTATGAACTTTTGACATAAAATTGATTGAATTAAAATTATTTTAACTACAAAATAAAATTTTTTCATTTCCTAAATTTCGGACCATTAAAATTTTGGTCCATAAATAAGACAAGAGTTCCAAAGATTTCTTTATTCTTTAGAAGGTCTCTTGCCTAGTAAAATTCTTTTTTATTCATTGAGAAGAAATTAAAATAAATTTTTTATGAATAAAGGGAGTAGCCATGATGCCCTCCACTAAAGTGGGAAGTATTGCTGAAATTAATAATATTTATATTTGGAAAGAGGTTCTCCTTGTACTTTAGTGATGTTCCTTCTAAAACAGGGCGGAGGCTCTTTTTTTCTTATTAATATGACCTACGTGGAGGCGGAATTGACGTTTGACGATGGAATTTTAAACAAGACGCTTTTTTGCATATTCTATGTATGTGTGTATACAATAGAAAAAAAAAAAGAAAGAGAAGGGGACAGACAGACAGACAGACACCTGGCAAAGGAAGTCCATTTCATTCTACAAATAGAAATCCTATTCTTTCTGCATAAAAAAAAAGGATTTGTTGACAATCTTTTAATTAATTTAAATAAAACACGAAAATTTGAATTTCTGATTTTTAACCTCCAAATGTGGTTCAAATATGGAGTGGAAAAGTGATATCCGAAAAATTCAGAAAATTGAAAAAAAAAAAATTATTTATTTTTAAAACTGGAGAAAAAAATAATTTGAAATTTAATAAGACAACTTTGTTTCAATGTAGAATTTAATACTCTACAATTTCTACTTTATCAACTTTTAGCTTAAAATTGACCATTAAGGAATTATTAAAGTTTCAAAATTTAATGCTAAAAATTGAAAATATTTTATTTTATTATTTTTCAAATGAATTCTAACAAAGAAGATAGAATTTAACGCTCTACAATTTTTTCTTCTATGGAATTTTGACACAAAATCGATTGTACAAAAGTTATTTAAGAAAAATGAAAAAAAAAAAATTTTTTTTGAAAATGGAAAAAGTTTTATTTAACCCTAGAACGCACAAGCTTTTTTCGAAACGCAAAGTCACAAGGAGGGCCTCTCAGGCCCACTATATGTTTAATAGGTTTTTCAACACATTTTTGAATAATTATATTAATTTTTGTTCATTAATTTATTTTAAAATTTATAAAAATATATAACTAATCAATATTTTATTCATAATTTTAAGGTTTTTATTTTAAAAACATCTTTTACATATAATTTTTTTAGTATAATGACCACTTCAAATATTTCTTTTACAGCAGACTTGTTATTTTTGTTTTCTGTTTATTTTAGTTGGACACAAATAACATCTTCTTCTTGTAGGTTTTTTAAGATCAAAATTTTATTTTGACGTTGAGGGGGTACTTCCTCAATTACCCTTCTAATTGATTTCTGTAGTCCTTGTATCGATCTTATTTTTATGTGATCGCAAATTAATTCCTCGCTCAATTCAACAAAAAATTTTCTTCGGAGGTGTTTTTTTTGGAAATTAACATGAGATTTGTGTTTTAAATTAAAATAAATGATCATTGATGCAATTACACATACCCCAATACAATTTCCGAAAACGGCCAACAGCCAATGATTTGTTTTCCTTTTGCAGCTAGGCTATACTACCAAATGTGTGTCTGTGATTTTATTCCAAATATCTACTGCTCCTTTCGATTGATTATAATAAATAATAATTTCTGGTTTTTGGGCATGTTCATAAACAATACCAATATTGTCTGAATGATATATACTCGACAAGAGTAAAATATACTTCCTTTTTTAGGCACACACAGAGACAAGCGCAAATTTGAGAGTAAATCGAAAAAGTGGTTTTTTTTTTCTAATAGGTAAAAATTCAGCTGGAATACATTTTTGATCTTTTCTAAAGTATCTTTTCCAATAAAACATGGAGTATTGAAACAGAAATTATGAGTCAGGTGTAAATTTCCGTAAAGAATATAAATATTTTTTTTTTTTGATCAATATCTTCATTGCTTGAATTTTCATTATTTTCTTCAGTAATGTGATCCTCTATACTGTATTTTATTTTATTTATTTTTTTTTTTAAGAATACTGTCTTTATCTTCGATAACATTTCAATCTCCTAGCTCTTTTCATTCTTTAGATATTTTGTTCACAAACAGACCATGTTGCAAAAACTTTTTTGAACTCAGGGAACCTCAAAACGTGTATATCCATCAAAATCTCGACATTGAATTTTTGACATGAATACAATACTTTCTATATAATTACATATATAGTTAAGAGAAAGTAAAAGCATTCTTGAATGTTATCAGAAGATATAATCTCAAAAATATAGAGAAGCTTTGAGATCCGAAAGTCGAGATGAAACTGACAGTTTTCTTGATTTTTCAAAATTAATAAAAAATTTGACAATATTTATTTTATTATTTAAAAAAGAACATGACAATTTTAAATATTTAAATACATAATACATAATAGGTTGTCATTCAAAGTGTTTTAAATACCCAGAAACCCCAAGGGCCTGGGAGGCCCTCCTTGTGACTTTGTGTTTGTAAAGTGGTTCGAAGAAAAAATAAGGCATAAAAAAATTTTTTTTTTTTGAAAAACCCTTTAAAAATACCTTTATTATGAATAAATGGAGGAATACTAAAAACTTGAAATTTATAAGAAGCTTTTTCTGAGAGTTATTGAGAAAAACGGAGTGACCGGGCCTGAAAGGCCCTGGTTTTGCGTTCTAGGGTTAAAATTAATATCAATTGAAATTTGATAAGTCGACATTTTTCAATGTAGAATTTTATAATCTACAATTTTTATACTTTTAACATAAAGTTAGAAAAAAAAAATATTCAATATTTTTGATTACTTAAAATTGTGTTCAGTCACAGCACATTTTCTAAACGAATAAAAATTTAATAATAATTTTATACTTAACGGCTTTACTATTACATGTTTACTTATTAACGCCGAATAATTTTTTTTTTTTTATTTCACTACAAAAGTTTTTATATATTTGTAATTTCTATATAGACCTACTATCATTTGTTATTCAATGTAGTATGAAAAATGAAACAAAATTTTTTATGAGAGAATGTTCAAAAAAGAATTTAGTAATTGGTAAAAAAAATAAATAAATAATAATAAAAAAAAAATAGAATAAAAATCAAAAATAAAGTAAATCAAAATCAAAAATAATAAAAAAATAAAATAAAATAAAAATCAAAAATAAAGAAAATAAAAATCAAAAATAAAGAAAAAAAAAAATCAAAAATAAAGAAAAAAAAAATAAAAATAAAATAAAAATCAAAAATAAAATAAAATAAAAATCAAAAATAATGAAAAAATCAAAAAAAAAAAATAATAAAAATAAAAAAAAGTATAGGCCTAATTAAAATAGAAATAAAAATGAAAAAAAAAATATAATAAAAAATAAATAAATAAAAAATAAATAAATAAAAAATAAAATATTAATCAAACAGAAATTTTATACAAATATACCTAAATCACATAAATAATAGAATTCTTTTTTTATATTATTTTATTTAAAAAAAAATCATTTTATTTTTTCTCTCATCTACGTCTTTAGTCGTTGACTTGGTTGATTGCTACGCATGGCACGTCTTCCAACCTTCTTCGTTTTTCTCTTCCCCCCCCACTGAAGACAAACACACACTCCATGGATGGCATTCGCCATTTATGCTTCTACGCCGAGGATATCGCGATTTGTATTCTATAGACAACAGCCAAGCTTTGTTTGCCTTTGCCTAGCCTTTTAGGTCTAGCAAAGCTGTTGATAATGCCGTAGAATGACCGAGGCCGCCATGTTAAGAGGTGTCTGACCCCAATGACCCTAAACGGGGGCTGAGGGAAACCAAACCAGGTCTGGACCAAAATAAAAAAAAAAATCTTTCCTTTTATGTGTAATTAATTACTAGATATAAAAAAAATATCTAAAGAAGTGAAACTTCTAAGCAAAATTCATAGAGATAAAAATAATATAATTAATGCCGATGTCTACCATGGGAGAAAAATTATAATGTTTAAATAATATATTAAAACATATCAACTAGTTTTTTTTTTTTTTTTTTTTTTTAACATTCACACTTTTTTTTTCTCATTCACACTCACACTCACACACACATTCACACAGTCTTTTTCGGCAACTCAGGCCATTTAAGACTTTAGACGATAACCGTTGTAATCTTCTCTTCTCTATCCATATAAATGACCTTTTTTTTTTCTTTAATTCATCTAATTGATTTAATTTGTAGTCAAAATTTAGCGATTTATTCTCCGTTTAAATTATTATAAATATTGATAAAATAATAAATAAAATTTCAAATTGAATTAATGTTGACATATTAAGAATTAAAATTTTTCTATTGTCAGAAAATAAAATAAAATTATAATAAATAATCAAATAATAAAAATTAATTGTTAAATTTATTTATTAAAATAAAAAAAAAGATTCAACAATGAAAATAATTAAGTTTTAAATTAATAATTTATAAATTTTCTTTATTTTCATTGTTGAAACTTTTTTATTTAATAATTAATTTTTAATTAAATTTATATCAATTAACCCTGGATTAAATTTATCTAAATTATAAAAATTTAAGATTTTTTTTTCTAAGCAAAATTCATATAAAAATAAAAATAAAAATTTTTATTCAATAATATAATTAATGCCGATGTCTACCATGGGAGAAAAATTATAATGTTTAAATAATATATTAAAACATATCAACTAGTGTTTTTTTTTCTTTAATTCATTTAACTGATTTAATTTGTAAAAAAAAAAAAATATAGAGTTGCGATTTATTCTCCGTTTAAATTATTATAAATATTCATAAAATAATAAATAAAATTTCAAATTGAATTAATGATGACATATTAGAAATTAAAAATTTCAGAAAATAAATAAGTATTAATTTATTAAATTATAATAAATATTCAAATAATAATAAAAATTAATTTTTAATTTTATTTATTAAAATAAAAAAAAGATTCAACAATGAAAATAATAAATTTTAAATTAATTTATAAATTATCTTTATTTTCATTGTTGTAACTTTTTTATTTAATAATTAAGTTTTAATTAAGTTTTATCAATTAACTCAGGATTAAATTGACCTGAATTATAAAAATTTATGATTTATTTTTTTTTTATTTCAACAGAATTTAACACGTTGACTGCCACGACCATTCTCAGAATTCCGGTCTAAAAAGCCAATTGCATTTAATCATTTTATATTATTAAAGACTATAATTATATTACATAGTAATCATCAAAAAGCATAGAAAATGTATTTTTTTAAAAAAATAGGCCTACGAATTATCTCGTAGTTGGCTTATGTAACAGAAATCTCTTCGCGGAAGCCAACTACGAGTTAATTCGTACACAGACAAGTTTAGACTTGTCGCTTCGCTAAAGCTGAATCAGATATATGCGTTCATATTCGTCAGTAGTATATCAGATATTGTCGAGTGCTTCACATTTACGTCTTTCTTGAGTGTGTTGTTTTATAATTATTGTTAAAATTAAATTATCAAGAAACCAATATGGATAAGAAAAGACCACTGACTGAAAAAAAAATTTCTGTTCATGTCGCCAACATTGATTTTTTGTTCTCTTCCCAGAAGCCATCTATCCATATTAGCACTGATATGCTACGAGTTTAAGCGTAGCTACGCGACAATGGCAAGTAAACACAGTACGAGATAACTCGTAGTCGGCGTCCTAGCAAAGAACGGAATATACGAGTTATCTCGTAGTTGGCAGTCAACGTGTTAAAAGTAAAAAAAAAAAAAAATTGTAATATAGCCAAGGGTTGAAAACGGAGAGTTGCAATCAGAATAAGCACCACTTTGTGTTTGTGTAAAACAATACCTTTCATACATAAACGCTTTTAAAGGGAGAGAGTGAGAGAGAGAGAGATTATTAATATAAACCCTCAACTAGAAACAGAGGAACAAAGGCCCTTGAAGGGATGAAACTAGACTGGACTTTGAAGGGCGACAAAAGCTTTTGTTTTATAGTGAAAAAAAAAAATTTGTTTGAGAAATAGGGGTGAGTTTGACAAGCAAAATTTTATTGATTACTAGCCGCAATGCCCGCCTTCAGTAAATTTATTTTGATTATATATAGCCTACACGCTTTTATTCTTTTAAAAATTATTAAGCCTTCAACATTGAAAATTTCATATATCTACTTCAAGTACTATCGGTATGAGTCAAAAGTATTTTCACTAGCAGTGCACCGGAAGGAAACAAGAAAAAACTGACAAAATTGCAATATTGTAAGAGCCAGCGAGCCCTTGTGGTCCAGGATGCCCTGGTGGACTAGTTAGTCCAACCCTGGACTAAAACTATCCCAGAAAAACTCTCTATTAATTAAAAAAAAAATTCTTTGAAAAAATTTGACCAGTAGTTTTGGAATGCTCACTGCAGGACAAACAAACATTCATTTAGATTGTCTGCAGGGCAAAGAAATATTCATTTGCATTTCTCTAGCAGTGCCTGAAGGATAAAGAAATATTCATTTAGAATGTCTGCAGGACAAACAAACATTCATTTTGAAAGTCTGAAATGCAAAGAAATATTCAGTTAGAATGCCTGAAGGACAAATAAATATTCATTTAGATTGTCTGCAGGACAAACAAACATTCATTTTGAAAGTCTGCAATGCAAAGAAATATTCAGTTAGAATGCCTGCAGAACAAAGAAATATTCATTTAGAATTCTCTAGCAGTGCCTGAAGGACAAAGAAATATTCATTTAGAATGCCTGCAGGACAAAGAAATATTCATTTAGAATATCTACAGGACAAAGAAATATTTGAAGAATTTAAAGTGGCTGTTGTATTTAAACAGTAGATAGGAAAGGAGAATGCAGCCAGGTATTGAGTCTCCACGAAATTAAACTCTCTGTTCCTGAACAGAGAGTTTAATTTCGTGGAGACTCAATACCTGGCTGCATTCTCCTTTCCTATCTACTGGACAAAGAAATATTCATTTAGAATGCCTGCAGGACAAACAAACAATCATTTTGAAAGTCTGGAGGACAAACAAACATTCATTTTGAAAGTCTGTAGGACAAATAAACATTCATTTTGAAAGTCTGCAATGCAAAGAAATATTCAGTTAGAATGCCTGAAGGACAAATAAATATTCATTTAGAATGCCTGCAGGACAAACAAACATTCATTTACTCTGAAAATCTCAAATTAAATTTTATTTATAAGGAATGAAAAATAAAAATGATCTTTTTAGAGAGGGGGTGGAATATTTAATTTTTTTTTTTTTACCCTAAGGAAAGTAATTTTATTTAAATAAGATAAAAAATCTGGTGTGACTGGCGCACAGCACACAACTTTCTCTTACCTTCGGTAATCGAAAGTTGTGTACTGTGCTTGTCACACCAGATTTTTTGTGTCGACATATATTTAGTTCCCGACAGTACGAAACATATGAATTCAGATGTAAAATTTATAAGTATGGGAAAATATTTATATTTTGTTACCATGGCAACCATTTCTCATATCTTCCCAATGAAATACAAGAGTAAAGTGGTCTTCAGAAGATTTCAATCACAAAATGAGAATATACATTTTAAAGAGAATCTAAAAAATAATTGATTTTTGAATTTAAAAAAAAAATCGTTAGAGCGAATTTTGAGAAAATCGAAAAAAACTGTAAAAGTACATCAGTAAAGTACTAGTACTCTTTGGCCGATTTTGATTAAAAGCTTATTTTTCCGGTCCCGGGGGGTGTTTAACTTAAATATAAAATTTCAACCTCATAGCTCAATTCCTTCATGCTTAAAATTGAACACACACCCACCCACCCACCCACATACAGACCATGTCGCGAAAACCACTTTTTTGGACTCAGGGGACCTCAAAACGTGAAGATCCATCAAAATCTCGACATCGAATTTTTGACATGAATCCAATACTTTCTCTCTATATATATTAATATATTACATATATACATAGGTAAGAGAAAGTAAAAAATTTTAAAAAATTCATTTTTAGCTGGGAGGACTAGGGAGTCAAAAACCGACTATTTATGCGCAAAGCCCGCTGAAGGTGGAGGAGCAAAGCATTGTAATCACAAAAAAAAAAGATCCATGTGAGCATTAGAATAAAATAAGTCAAAATAGATTAAATACAATCGTTGTTTAGGGGGTCTAATTATCAAGCGCTTAGCCCCCCAAAGTCAGCCAAGCACACAGTAGATCATTAATAAAAAAACAAATGAGACTAATTTAAAAAGAAAAAAGAAAAAGAAAAAATCTTAATTAATATTATATATTCTTTGATTGCAATAAAAACTCATTTTTTACAAATTAAACATTTTGACATATTCAAATAAATAAATTCAAGAGAGAACAACCCTAATTAATCAATCAAGGGGGAGGAGGGAACAAAATGATAAACTACAGAGCATAACCTCAATTCATTAAGATTATATTAATTTATTTATAAATTAATGATTCAATTATAAACATTTTTTAATTAACGTATTAAAATCATTAATTTGACAAAGTGTGTGGTCATTTTTTATTTTATTTTTTTTTTTTTTACCGCCTCCGGTGGGTCTTGCGTCTAGTCACTGGGTCACCTCCTCCTCCTCCTCCTCTCACTCGATATTGAATTAATTTCGGTGTTATTCTCTTAGTTATCGCTCGGTGAAAAAATTAGTAAAACTAACAAACTTTTAGTTATAAAAATAGACCTAAAAAAAATCTGGTGTGAATAATCCGACACATCTACCATCATTATCATTGATAACTGAAAGTAGACTACTGTGCTTTTACACCAAATTTCTTTTTTTTTTTTTTCAAAGTTGAAAATTGAAAATTATAAAAAAATCTGGTGGGGTCACTATACACACATCCATAATCTTGGATATCAGAAAGTATGGTATTGTGCTTGTTTTAAGTCAATACAACAAAAATATATTCTTTATTTAATAATACATGACAGTTGTCAAAATACAATAATGTTTATCAACATATATATATATATAAACATCTCCCTTCTTCAAACTCTTGAACATACGATTCTTCCCGAACGAAGTCTCATTCCCTCTTCACGATTCTCTTCCCTTTGATTATTCTCTTCTCTTGGTTCCCCTAGTACTTCCACTCTGGTTTCTTCAACTCCTGGCTCTTCATTCGATATTATACCCTGCTGTCTTGAGCAAAAATAATCATCTTCCTCTTCATCAGCTTCTTTTCTTATTCTCTTATCAACTTTATTTCCCAATCTAATATATACTCTATTTCTTCTAAATCTTTTTCCATCAACTTCCACTAAATAATCCCGATCCGATATTTTTTTAATACATTTTCCAAACTTCCAATTCCCCTTTACATTTCCTGTAATCATTTGAACCCATATGTTTTGTCCATCTTGAATTTCTTCTAAATCTTTAGAATTTCTATCATAGATTCTTTTAATATTCAAATTTTTATTAATTTTCCTCTCATCTACGTTTCTCTCCACCTTCGGTATTAACAAGTTATCCTTAATAGGTAAGAGTGTTCTAGTTCTCCTTGCCATTAATCTCTGCACTGGACTAGACCCCATGTCTTTTGTCGGTGTATTCCTCCACTCCAAAATTGCCATGTTTAAATTTGAACACTCTCTTTCGCATTTCCTAATTAAATTTTTCGCTATTTTCACCGCCGCTTCTGCTTTTCCATTCGATCTAGGATAATAAGGGGATGACGTAACATGTCTACACCGACATTTATTCAAAAAATTTTCAAATTCTGAAGACACAAATTGTGGACCATTATCCGTTATTAATTTTTTTGGAATTCCATAACGTGAAAAATGCACCTCTAAACATTTTATAATGCCTTGGGAGGTGATGTTTTTCATTTTATTTATCTCCCAAAAGTCTGAAAAATGATCCACTGTCACTAAATAATTCGAATTATTAACAGTAAAAATATCACTTGAAATAATCTCCCAAGGATATTTAGCAATTTCACAAGTCCTTAATGATTCTCGCATCTGACTAGACATAAATTCATTGCAAACTGCACATGCCTCCACCTCATTCCTAATATCATCAGACATTCGTGGCCAAAATATCAATTCTCTAGCTCTTCTTAAACTAGCCTCTATACCTTGATGACTAGAATGAAGTCTTTTAAGTATATCAGATCTTAAACCAACTGGAATAAATACCGCATTGCCTTTAAATATAATTCCATCAAATACAGTAAGTTCATCTCTAAAATTCCAAAATACTCTACAAGAAACTGGAACACTTATCTTATTTTCAGGCCAGCCTTTCAAAATTAATTTACTCAATATTCTCAAATCTTTATCTTTCATTATATAATCACGAATATCACGAAACCCTTTCTCGCTTATATTAACATCCTCTATCAAATTAATATTAGCAATTTCAGCAGATACTGTCAAATAATCATTAAAATAAATATCACATTCATCATATTCTTTTACTTGATTCTTCTCATTGTTCACAGCTCTAGATAATAAATCAGCGATGTACATTTCTTTCCCTTGTTTATATTTCACGACCAAATTAAATCCTTGAATAGATAATAACATTCGTTGCAATCGCTTTGGTGCCGATAATAATGATTTTTTAAATATAATCTCCAATGGTTTATGATCCGATTCAACAAGAATCTCCTCTTTACCAGCTAAAAATTGATGAAATCGATGACATGCAAATACAATAGCCAAGCATTCTTTCTCAATCTGAGCATATTCTTTTTCACATTTAGACAAAGCCCGAGAAGCAAAAGCTACGGGTTGTCCCTGTTGCATCAATGTGACCCCTAAACCAAATTGACTAGCGTCACATTGAAGAGTAACTGGAAGGTTACAATCGTAATATCTTAAAATAGGAGACTGAGTCGCCAACTTTTTAATTTCATTAAACGATTTTTCATGCATTGCTAACCATTCAAATCTGACACCTTTATCTATCAATCTTCTTAAAGGTTCAGATACTTCAGAAATATGAGGTAAAAATTTGCTTAAATAAGCCACAAATCCCAACAATCTTTGAACACCTTTAACATTCAAAGGTCTTGGCATATCTATAATTGCCTTTACTTTAGATGGATCCGGTTTTACTCCTTGTGATGTAAATAAATGCCCCATATATTTTACCTGGTTCAATTTAAATTTCATCTTTTCAAAATTTAATTTTAAATTTCTCTCTCTTAATCTCTCCATTAGCTTTCTCATATTATAATCATGATCCTTTTCAGCTTCTTCCTGCGAATCACCGCACCCAAAAACTAACATATCATCTGCAATTACCGTAACTCCTGTTAAACCTTCGATCACTTCATGTTGTCTCCTTTGATATTCTTCTGGTGCGGATGATATCCCAAAAGGCATTCTCAACCAACGATATCTTCCAAATGGTGTCCAAAATGTGGTCAATTTACTGCTTGGTTCATCTAAACCAACATGCCAAAAACCGCTTCTAGCATCTAAAACCGAAAAAACTTTAGCATTACATAATAAAGGAGTTATTTCCTCAACCGTCGGTATCTGATATCTTGATCTTTTAATTACTTTATTCAACTCATTTGGATCTAAACATATTCGTAAAGTATTATCTTTTTTTTTAACAATAACTAAATTACTAATCCATTCCGTAGGATTTACTTCTTTAATAATAATTCCTTCTTTGACCATTTCATCAAGTTTTTCTTTTAGTTTTCCCTTTAATGAAACAGGAACCCGACGAGGTAACATTTGAACCGGTGTTGCCTTACTATCAATTTCAATATGATAATCACCCTGCAACTTTCCTAAACCACAAAAAATATCAGAAAATTCTTTTTTTAATGTATATAAATCTAACTTCCTCTTTTGAGGAACTTTTGCAACATGACATAAATCCACTTTAACATCGAGGAGTCCTAATCTTGTACAAGTTTCCGCTGATAATAATGGTTCTTTGTTGCCATCTACTACTTGAAATTTTAGTTTATAATCTTTGCCCTTGTATTTACAAATGAGAGAAACCTCACCTTTTGGCAAACAAATTTTAGAATTATAATATCTCAATTTGATATTTGTGGGTTTCAAAAAATGTCTATCACCTCTAGCAATTTTCAAATAATCATTAAAATTCATAACATTGCAAGACGCTCCACTATCTAATTGACATTTCAAATGGGTCACTTTTCCATTTAAAATAAAGTTTAAATAAGTAAACCATTGTTTTTTCCCTTGGACATCATTTTCATTAAAGCATATTTCTTCCTCATCACTATCTTCATCATCTCCACCATCTCCATCCTTATCTCTTTGTAAACTCTCCATTTCATTAATACCTTTCCCTTGTAAACATGCCCTTGCAAAATGATTCTTTTTATTACATTTCTTGCATACTATTCCATAAGCTGGACAAAACTGCATCCCATATTTATGCCTTGTAGCACAAAATTTGCATAAATTAAAAATGATTTTACTATTCTCTTTTGTATTATTTTTAAATTTATAGTTATTTTTATATTTATTAAAATTAACTCCTTCTACTATATTTTCATTTAATGTATTAATTTTTTTAGAATTTAACTCTGTTGTTTCAAAATTTTTACAAATATCAAAAGCCTCCTTCAAAGACAATTTTGGAATTTCCAAAAGCCTCCTCCTTAATCGATTATTATTTATTCCAATTACAATTTGACTTGCGATCAAGGAATCTCTTAAAGTCCCATATTCACATGAAGCTGCTAATTTCTTTAACCGACCTATATATTGTTCAATACTTTGATTTTGTTCTTGCTTAGCCTGCCCAAACATAAAACGTTCAAAAGTCACATTCTTTTCTCTTATAAAATGATCACTTAACGCCTTCATAATTGAATCTATATTTATTACATTTTCGTCTAAGTTCAATGACATCAAAACTTCTAAGCACTCCTGACCCAAAAGAGACTTTAAAATTGCTACTCGCCTTTTCTCAGGAAGTTGATCCCTACCTGTGGCAATTTCATAATTCTCCCATGATAATTTGAAATACTTCCAATTCTCACTCAAGCAACCAGTCATCTTCATTGGTCGTGGAGCAGGAATATTCAAATAAGAATCCAGACCTTGATGGCCCTCCGTCTGACTAGATGAGCTAGTATCCTCTTCAGCACTCATTGTACTCGCAAAATCAATTTAATTACAATTAAAATTTTACTTCTGACACCATGTTTTAAGTCAATACAACAAAATATATTCTTTATTTAATAATACATGACAGTTGTCAAAATACAATAATGTTTATCAACATATATATATATATATAACAGTGCTTTTACAACAATTTTTTTTTTAAGTTGAAAATGATAAAG
>JAKCPI010014201.1:0-34714 GCA_023213315.1 Euborellia annulipes | reverse complement strand
AGCACTTTTTCAAAATTTTAACCCCGATGAGGCAAGGGTTAACGTTATCCAATTTAGCTAAAACTTTGGCATTATCATTTTCTAGCCAAAAGGCAACTTTTAGGAGGTTCCCCCTGAAAGAAATGAAAAAATTTTACTCACTTATTAGTCACCCTCGGGA
Source organism: Euborellia annulipes (assembly GCA_023213315.1). NCBI lineage: Eukaryota > Metazoa > Arthropoda > Insecta > Dermaptera > Anisolabididae > Euborellia > Euborellia annulipes. The sequence goes on along the minus strand of JAKCPI010014201.1, from coordinate 34,554 downwards.
ACAGTTAAAATAAGCTTTTGAACAAAATCGGCTAAAAACTAATACTAGTACTGTGCTGAAGTACTTTTTCCAGTTTTTTTTTTTTTTTTTTCAATTTTTCTCAAAATTCGCTCTAAAGATTTTAAGTAAAATTCATAAATCAACTATTTTTTAGAGCTCTTTAAAAAGTATATAAGCAAGTAAAATTTTTCGTGAAAATTGTTTGAAGTACACTTTAAGTATTTCAGATTCGTGCAGCTCAGTACGCCATCTATGAAATGCAAGTGATCAAGTTGAGAACTAAGGTGTTATGGGAAACTATATAAGCTGCTGATACAAAAAATTCTGGAGTGACATCTCTTTTACCTTCGGTAATCGAAAGTGGCGCGTAAAGTGACACCAAAGAAGTGTGCCTAAAGTAAGCAAAAAAAAAAAAAAACGAATTAATTAAGGGAGGTTTATGCCAAAACGTCGCTTTAAGAATTCGTCTCAGAGAACACTTTAACACCGTGCGAGATAAACAAATAAAAACAGCCCTTTCGATACACAGCCTGGACTTCAAACATGAAATGGATTTTGAAAACGCGCAAAAATTATATGTTTTGAAAAGAACGAAGACAAAAGGAAATTCAAAGAGGCTAACATCCAAATGAAGATATAAACAGTGCTATTAACTTCAAGACGGATACCGAAAACCTCTCAGAATGTTATAGTTTAATAATGGACAAATTAAAATAGTCTCTGTTAATGCCCCCCTTGGTTTCTTTGTGTTTTTATTTTTATCATGTAAAAATATTTAAAAAAAAAAAAGGGGACAACGTTTCAATTTAATTTTTTTAATCAATATGTATAAAAATAATTGTATTTTGTTTTTGTTTTTTCCTAATATATAAAAATAACCCATAGATGTCTATCTACCTATTCTTAGGTGTTTTTACCGTATATAATAAAAGACAAAATTATTTTAAGAAAATTCTAACTAGTAGTTTATTTCTTGGACAGGTTTAACGGATGGTATGTATATATAATCAAAAAATTATTAAAATTTTTAATAATTTATTAGTTCTTGACAGATGCATTGCTGTTTCGGCACAACTCAATAGCCATCTTCAGAACATGAGACATCCACACATAATATTTGAATAGAAATTAAATAAATGTTTAAAAACTGCGTTATAACAATGATATAGAATATATATACAGGCAAATTTATTAAAATGCTCCAATGTCAATCGTGTATCGATGTTCTGAAGATGGCTATTGAGAGTTGTGCCGAAACAGCAATGCATCTGTCAAGAACTAATAAATTATTAAAAATTTTAATAATTTTTTGATTATATACCCGAGTCGAAATCGAACGCCTGATTTGAGTCTACAAAACCTCAGAATCTAATTGTTGTCTAAGTAGACTTAACAGAATCAAACTAGGATTTGAAAGCATGGTTTCTATGGAAATTTGATAGTCTGGTTTGGTTCTAACAAGTCTACTTATGTCCCTTTTTGACAAGTTTAGACTCATGATTTTATTTAAGCCATTTGGATACCAGATGGCTTAAATAGAAATGCCTGAACACCAAATTGATTTATTAATTACAACGGTTATCGTCAAAGTCTTAAATGGCCTAAGTTAGCTGAAAAAGACTGTGTGAATGTGTGTGTGAGTGTGAGTGTGAATGAGAAAAAAGTGTGAATGTTTTAAAAAAAAAAAAAAAAAAAAAGTTTAGACTCAGACCAGGTATTCGAAATACTAGTTTAAGTCTACCAGATCTACTATTACGACCAGCAGTACTGAATGCTGGAATCCTAGTTTAGGCCTATAAATTCTCATTTAAAATTTGTTTATATACATATATACAGAGTGACAAAAAGTTCTGATAATTTTGTTAGATTAGCAAAGAGGTATGCTTGTTTTTTGGCAATGAGAAAAATAACTTTTAGAGTGATTTTCTTCAAATATTTCGAAGACATTTAATAGCACTTCACCGCTGATGAAGAAGTCCTATTAAATGCCATCGAAATATTTGAAGAAAACACTCTAAAAGTTATTTTTCCTCACTGCCAAAAAACAAGCATACCTCTTTAGCTAACTTATACAACCTGGCACCGCCACATTCGAAATTTTTTACTTTCTCTACCCCATCTATATATGTAGAGAGAGAAAGTATTGGATTCATGTCAAAAATTCGATGTCGAGATTTCGATGGATCTTCACGTTTTGCTCTTCATTTCGCTAAAATTAAATTCTTAAATAAAAAGGAAAATCAAATTAATCTTTAAATAAAATATTTTTTGTTTAAATATCAATTTTCTTTAATTTGAGAATAAGATAACATATATTTAAAAAATTTTAAAAATTCCAAATGCTCTTCGTGTCAATTCCAATATTTCTGGAGATTCATTACTGAAATTGTTTTAAAGAAAATATGGATGTAAAAATGAGTTTCCATCTCTAAAATAAATCACATTAATTTTTATCTTGACTGTATATGTAGGCCTATACCATCAGCTATCACATGTGGAAAAATTTTTCTTTTCAGTAAGAACTTCATTTAGTTCTCTGGAAATGTGAAAAATATATAAATTAATTTTATAAATTTATAATCTTTTTTAATTTGTCTTCTTACCTTTCAAAATGACATGAATGGCCAATGTTCCTTGTATTCATTTATTAAAAATTAAAGTGGCTTCTTCAGGCCAATGTGTTTTTACAACTAAAATTTATAATGAATATAATTGAAAAAATTAAATAGAATATAAGATAACATATATATAAATAAAAATAAAAATAACAGCTAACCTTATCATTTTGTTTTGGCTTGTTTTTATAACGTTGACCCTTAAATAAATAAAAATAATTAATAATAATAAAGAAAATTAATGAAAAAAATGAAAATAAAACTTAAAACTTACTTCTTTTTTATCGATAATAAATCCAAATATCCAAGGAATGAAAGAAAATGAAAGGTGGTCATCTATTAAAGCTTTGGCGCTGAGGTCGCACTGTTTTTAATTTTTACCCGAGAGGATTAGAAGGTTCAAACCAGTACTTCCCGAGTCAAAATCGAACGCCTGGCTTGAACCTTTTAGTCCTCAATTGAAGACTGCAAGGTTCAAGCCAGGCGTTCAAGTACTGGTGTGAACCTTCTAATTCTCCTGGTAGAATCAGTAGGCTCAAGCCAGGCTTTCCAATTTTGACTCAAATACTGGTTTGAACCTTCTAATTCTCCTGGTAGAATCAGTAGGCTCAAGCCAGGCTTTCAATTTTGACTCAAATACTGGTTTGAACCTTCTAATTCTCCTGGCAGGCTCAGTAGGCTCAAGCCAGGCTTTCAATTTTGACTCAAATACTGGTTTGAACCTTCTAATTCTCCTGGTAGGTTTAGTAGGCTTTAACCAAATTTTAATCCTATCAAATAACAAAGGAATTGAGGACTAAAAGGTTCAAACCAGGCGTTCAAGTACTGGTTTGAATCTTCTAATTCTCCTGGTAGAATCAGTAGGCTTTCACAAAATTGTAAATAAATAACATCCCATTAAATAACAAGGGAATTCAGGACTAAAAGGTTCAAACCAGGCGTTCGATTTCGACTCGGGTATACATACCATCCGTTAAACCTGTCCAAGAAATAAACTACTAGTTAGAATTTTCTTTAATATAATTATTGGACTGCATCCACACTCTTTCATTTTAAAAGACAAAATTATTTTATAATTAGTCGCAATATAATCTTAATCCATGTATGTTAATGACAAAAGTGCGGGCGTTTATACAAAGGTTTGGTTCCTGGAGAGGGATTTTTTAGAAATACCACCTATGAAAAGGTATATATACTGTAATTAAAAAAATTTTTTTAATGTGTGTTAATATCAAAAAATTTTAAAATTGAATATAAACCTTTTCAGGTACAAAACCACTCACTGATTTGGATACCAAATGGCTTAAATAAGAATGCCTGAACCCCCCAATATATACAGTATATATTACTTACAACGGTTATCGTCTAAAAGTCTTAAATGCCCTAAGTTGCCGAAAAGACTGTGTGAATGTGTGTGTGAGTGTGAGTGTGAATGAGAGAAAAAGTGTGAATGTTTAAAAAAAAAAAAGAAATAAATATAATTTTTTAAAAATTGTATTGTTTTTATGTACTGAAAAGGCCTAAACCTCCCTAATTAATATATACCTGCAGTACTCGGTGAGTTTACGTTTTTAAAAAAACGAAGATGTAAAATTATAATTTTTTAATTATATTTTCAACTATCATCTTGAAGTGACTAACGTAAGAAGAAAACTACTGATTTTTAATTTAACTTGTATTTTGTGTAGACTAAAACGTCATATAATTAAGACAAAGAACTCAACTGAAGAGGAAGGAGTTTAGTGTGACGGAGACGGCCAAAAGCAGACGACACGGATTATTATACAAATACTACAACCTTTATTATATATTGATCTGATACAGACTTTTCCCTATTTAAAAAATGATTAGAAGTTTATTTAAAAAATTAATTTTAGAGAAAAGTTATTCAAAGATTTTACTCCCTGAATAGGATTAGGATAATATTGTTGCGGCCTTCAGATCGTCCTAATCCCTGTTGCCTGTGTAATGGTATTAATTATTGACTATTATCTGAAATATAATGTTGCACTCTGGGTTTTGATTACGTCAATAAAAGTATAAATTTTAATAATAATGATCAATTTATTTATGAAAAAAAAAATAACGATTCGAGATTAACTTTCAAATTGGTTTGTAAAAATAATATGTGTGTCTTTTTATTAATCTTATTATTTAAATTGCATTAATATTAATATAATTTGTTTCTCTTGTTTAGATAAAATAATCTCATTGACCTCGGTTTTAATTTTGAATATTTAAAAAATAAAAGAATGAAGTTAATCGAATTTATGGAATTCCTCAAACCGTGTATTATGATTAATTATTATTGAACACTTGGCCTGAAGAATTCCCTTTTTCTGACCGAAATGTCTTTGAAATTATTTTATTTAAATTATTAAATTATTATTTCTAGGTCCGTTTTAAATTATTATTATTTGCTAAGTTAATTTTAATTATTATTTCTTTAAAAGTTTTTAGTTCATTTAAATTCTTTTTAATGATATTATTATTTGGCAAGAAAATTCTAGTGAGTTGAGCTTATCTGTATAGAGATGTATGATGATTTGTTGAGTTCGGGATCGATGTCTTCGGCAGGCTATGTGGTTGTTCAGCTCGACGAAGGCAGCTTCTTGAAGACCGAAATGTCGATCATCAGGATGTCAGACTCGGTGTAGGACGTCAACTCGCAGATTCTTTGATTTTTGATTTTTTTGATGTGTTTTTTTAATTGTTTAATTTTTGTAATTGTTGTATTTTTTTTTCTTTCTTCTTTTCTTCGTTTCTTCTTTCTTCGTTTATTTTCAATATTATTTGTTTTATTTTGTTTTTTTTTTATGAATTTGATTATTTTTAATGAATTTGTTTGTTTTAATTATTATTTTTTATTATTTAATGTGTTAATTGTTGAGCGCTTGGTATAAATGGACTCTTGTATGAATTTTGAGCTTTGTAAAATTTGAGCTCTTGATATGAATGGGGCTTTTGTATGATTGGAGCTCACGAGTCTTCTGTCCCTTGCATTTTATAGTAAATTTCCACACTGCCTGACGTCAGCCTCGTCATTTGTCCTTCTGCCCTGACTTCTAGTAGCAACCAAATTTTTAATATCTCTGTACTTTAATTTAATAGTAAATCCATCTACGAGTTCAAAGTTATTTTAACTCGAGTGATTTATTTGTCATTCTACTCTAGCACATTCATTCTCCTTTTGATTATTAATAAAATTTTATTTTTTTCTTCTAATCTTTGTAATATTATGTTTTGTGGATTTAAAAAATAAAATGTATTATCAACTAACTTCTAAATAAATCACTATCTATTTGACTAATTTCTTGTTTTACGTAGATGGCACCAGGGGTCTAAAGATCCCCGAATGGTGAGGCTCAAAAAATTTTACCCATTTTTTTTTTTTTTTAAACATTCACACTTTTTTCTCATTCACACTCACATTCATACAGTCTTTTCGGCAACTCAGGCCATTTAAGACTTTGACGATAACCGTTATGAATATATATTATTTGAAGTCCAGGCATTCTTATTTAAGACATTTGGTATCCAAATGCCTTAAATAAAATCATCGGACTGCCTGGGGTCCGAACCCGCGACGTTTGGTATATGAGGTTAGCACTCTAACCCCTACACCGTTTCTTTGGTTTCGGATGCCGTAAAAAAACTTAAAAAAAAAAAAAAAATGCGAGACCCACTTTTTTGGATTCAGGGGACCTCAAAACGTGTATATCCATCAAAACCTCGACATCGAATTTTCGACATGATCGCAATACTTTCTCTATACATATATAGGTAAGAGAAAGTAAAAAAACTAATGGTATTTATAGGAATATACACGTTCCTTGGTTGGTCAATGAGAAGTTGCTTTACTCGACGCTAGAGGCGCCACTAATCAAGAGCGCCTGCTACTTATGCACAATCTCACCAAAAGAGCTACGTGTCTTGCCTATTTAACAGGGATCTATAATGACAAGCTCGCTTTGAAGAGATGGGACGTTTTTACTTATATTTTGTTACAATGGCAACCATTACACCTATAATTCCTATAAAGTACAAGACTAAATTGTTCTTCAAATAATTTTGCAGAGAAAAATGAGAATATACATTTTAAAGAGCATCTAAATAATAATTGATTTATGAATTTTAAACAAAATCGTTGAAGCGAATTTTGAGAAAATCGAAAAAAAAACTGAAAAAGTACATAAGTAAAGTACTAGTACTTTTTGGCCGATTTTTATTAAAAGCTTATTTACACGCCCAAGGAAGTTGCCTAACTTAAATATAAAATTTCAACCTGCTAGGTCTTTTTCATTCTTGAGATATTTTCAATAGGATTCGGACCAAGATGTTCAATTAAAAGTCAAAAAGTTTTTTAAAACAAAACTTTATTTGACCCAAGACATTGTTTCGTTTACTTTTTTTTTTTTTTTTTTAACACATTCACACACACATACACACAGTCTTTTAGGCAACTTAGGACATTTAAGACTTTAAACGTATTTATATAATATATATTTATTTGGGGTCCATGCATTCTTATTTAAGCGTTTCGTTTACTTGCTGTAGGACTTGTTCAGTGGTTGGAGTCACACAGAGCCATATGAATAATAATTTTGTATAATATGGCTCTCTATGACCCCAACCACTGAAGAAGTCCTACAGCAAGTGGACGAAACATTGTCTGCGGTTAAATAAAGTTTGGTTTTAAAAAACTTTTTGACTTTTAATTGATCCGAATCCTATTGAATATTGTGAAAAAGGTTCCTGAGCTTCACCTAATTTGAGATATTTTGTTTTCAAACACACATACAGACCAGACTATGTAGCAAAAACCACTTTTTGGACTCAGGGGACCTTAAAAAGTGCATTTTCATCAAAATCTTGACGTCGAATTTTTGACATGAATCCAATACTTTCTCTCTATATATATTAACATATATCGTCGTTTGCATCACGTAGTGACGTATCTCAAAAAAATTAAAAATTGAGATACAACGTGTATGGCCGTGTCCTGGCGTTCTTTACATTATCACAAAGTAACGAATCTGTATTTCCATGTTTTTTTTTTCGCATTATTTAGGTTTTTTGGTTTTGCGTATCTCAACATTTAATATAACAACACGAACTATAAACAGCTCTCCTGAAAAATGATAGAGAAATTTAGATACGCGATTCGGGCGACGATATATAAGTAAGAAAAAAGTAAAATCTGGTGTGACTGGCGCACAGCACACAACTTTCTCTTACCTTCGGTAATCGAAAGTTGTGTTCTGTGCTTGTCACACCAGATTTTTTTGTGTCGACATGTATTTAGTTTCCGACAGTAGGGTACATTCGATTTTCAAGATGTAAAATTTATAAGTATGGGAAAATATTTATATGTTGTTACCATGGCAACCATTTCTCCTATCTTTTCTATGGAGTACAAGAGTAAAGTGGTCTTCAGAAGATTTCAATCACAAAATGAGAATATACATTTTATAGAGAATCTAAAAAATAATTGATTTTTGAATTTAAAAAAAAATCGTTGGAGCAAATTTTGAGAAAATCGAAAAAAAACTGAAAAAGTGCATCAGTAAAGTACTAGTACTTTTTGGTCGATTTTGTTCAAAGCTTCGTGTCACGTCCCATGGGGGGTGTCTAACTTAAATATAAAATTTCAACCTCCTAGCTCTTTTCGTTCTTGAGATATTTTGTTCACAGACACACAGACAGACAGACAGACACACAGACAGGCCATGTCGCGAAAACCACTTTTTTGGATTCAGGGGGACCTCAAAACGGAAGATCCATCAAAATCTCGACATCGAATTTTTGACATGAACAATACTTTCTCTCTCTATCATATTAACATATATATAGAGGTACGAGAAAGTAAAAACAAATTTTCGATAGTCTGATTTAACCTTTTACTTTCTCTTACCTAAGTATATATGTAATATATATATATAGAGAGGAAGTATTGGATTCATGTCAAAAAATTCGATGTCGAGATTTTGATGGATATACACGTTTTGAGGTCCCCTAAATCTAAAAAAGTGATTTTAGCGACATGGTCTGTCTGTCTGTGAACAAAATATCTCAAGAACGAAAAGAGCTAGGAGGTTGAAATTTTATATTCAAGTTAGGCACCCCCTGGAACGTGACACGAAGCTTTTGAACAAAATCGACCAAAGGGTACTAGTACTTTACTGATGTACTTTTTCAGTTTTTTTCGATTTTCTCAAAATTCGCTACAACGATTTTTTTTTTAATTCAAAAATCAATTATTTTTTAGATTCTCTTTAAAATGTATATTCTCATTTTGTCATTGAAATCTTCTGAAGACCACTTTACTCTTGTACTTCATAGAAAAGATAGGAGAAATGGTTGCCTTGGTAACAAAATATAAATATTCTCACATATAAATTTTACATCTTGAAAATTGAATGTACCGTACTGCCGGGAACTAAATATATGTCGACTCAAAAAATCTGATGTGACAAGCACAGTACACAACTTTCGATTACCGAAGATAAGAGAAACTTGTGTGCTGTGCGCCAGTCACACCAGATTTTTTTTTATTATATTTTTTTTTTAGAATGAAATGAATAAATCATTTTTTTTTTATAGAGTTCATTATAATTTAATATTTTTTTTTTTTTTTTTTTTTTTTTAGAAATTGAAAATAATACGTTATGGCATATGTATATAATATATCCCTAATTGCTTTGGAAGGGATAATCCATCTGTCAGTGACATCATTATATTATTTTTTTTTTTTTATTTCATTATTGGAGCTCTATTAATCCCCATACGGGGATTTGCATGTTAATTTCAATTCAAAAGGGGGAACTTTTTACGCATTTAAAATTTTTTTTTTCTCAATTCTTATGAAATTTTGTATTTATTTACGATTCTATATTGTGTATAAAATGTCCAAATATGAGATTAAAATTTTGAAAAATAATCATAGTTTATTTCAAGCAGTCAACATTTAAAATGCAACGTGCTATGGGAAACTAAATATATCTTGACACAAAAAATCTGGTGTGACCAGCACAGTGCACAACGGTAAGAGAAAGTTGTGTGTTGTGCGCTAGTCACACCAGATTTCTTTTTGAATAATTTATTTCATTTTTTTCTCTCTTTCTTCTTAAATGATTTGTAATTCAAAGACAGACAGAAAAAAAAAAAGAGTTGCAACATAATCTAATCCATTTTTTTTATTTATCCTTTCATGTTTTATTTATTCCCTACCCTCAAGAGAAAGAGAGAGAGACACTTGTATTATTTTATCAAGTGTTTGACATCCCCTCTCTCTCTTTCTCTCCTTCTTCCCCCCCCCCTCTTTTAAATCTGATACCCATTTTTTTTTTTTTAAAGTTGATGACGTTATTTTACGGATATTTTTGAAGTTTTTGTTAATTATAAAATACCTTAGTTGAAATGTTTAAAAACTATGTCAAAAATGACATAGACACTCAGGGGAAAGTTATTTTTGAATTGAGAGAGAAATATTTAATAAAACTTTTCTTTTAATTAATCTGAAATTTAAAAATTTGTCCAAAGTTGTTAAATTAATAATATTATAATAATGATGTTTGATTTTGATTTCTACTCTTACTTTTGTTGGAGGTAAATTAAACAATCTTTCTATATATATATATATAAATATAATACCGGAGTGTCCGTCTGTCTGTCAGGATCTGCTTGACCAACTTTCCATCATTTTGAAACGTAATTTCGCAGTCTTAGACTGAACGCACACCAATTTTCGAACAAAACGTTTTTGCCTAAAACTGTTTTTTTCAGAAAAAGCGATTAGGCAAAAATGCTCAATGGCAAAACATTTTGCGTAATCGGTGTGCGTTGGCATTGAATAAAACGTTTTGCTCTTGGACAGGACGTTTTGCTCAATTGGTGTGCGTTAGCAGCCAACACAATCAAGATTGGACAGCTCCAGGTTAAAAATTGTTTATAAGTTTAGGGCCATCTATACGCTTCTCATGGAACTAAAAGTAAGCAGGAATAAAAAATCTTGCTCCCAGAGAGATTTGAACTCGAGCTTGTTGCAATTCACATGTTTTTATACTGACTACTACACTTTGCTTTATGATATTTCAAAGCTTTTTTAAGCTACTTGAATGGCACGTAGTACTATTAATTTTTTTTTTTTTTAACATAAGCTCATTTATAAATTGTAAAAAATTTACAATTAAAAGTAATTTATTAAAAAATTTAATTCATTTATATCCAGATTTTCAAAGCCACTTAATGTATTTGTTATTAAACTCATGAAAAAATGTTATTTTATTGGCGAATGGAACGAACCCTACAGGATAAATTTTGAACTAGCCTAGTATTGCCATCTAGCCACTTGTCATATAACTAAAAAAACTTATAAACATTCTTCTCATAGAGCTGTCCCCCCCCATGAGGGAGATCGGGGATAGGGTATGGGTAAAGACAGATAGACAGACAGATATCTTTATACATAGATCCCCTTTAAGATAAGAGAGTCTTAATTTTTAATAAGTCAGATACGTTTGTTTAATATTAATTGCCTGAAATGAGTTGACTGAAAAATTGGGGCATTTGATTAAAAAAAGGCGAGGGTCCGCTGCAGGCTCGCCCGAGTAAGTTGGACGGGGTCCAGGGGGGGGGCGGGCCGCTAGATAATTTCATATTTTTAGTATAACTTTCGTTCCCAGGTCCGCAGTTAATCCAAAAATCAAATTCTTTTAATCGAGAGGACGTTATTTGTACGTCCACAGCGGGCTGACGTGTTAAGTATTTAATAGAAAATGAAACTCACAGTTTTGTCGGCCAAAAGTCCTACGTAACAGTCGAGTGTGACGTTAATGCCCACGATGGCTGTTATATTAACGGCTTCATCGCCTTCTTCAAAGAATGGTCCTGATCTAGCACCTGGAAAGAAAAGAAAACAAAAAAGAATTAACTTAATATTTCTTTGCTCTTTTTCTAATTCACTTCAGATGAGATTGTTGTAGCATACTTAAGGCCTAATTTCACTAGGTCGTGCCCTCGCCTTTTCTTAGTTTTTTTTTTTTTTTTAAACACTCACACTTTATTCTTTAAGAATTTTAACGATACTCGAATGTTTAATTTGGTATCTAAATGGCTTAAATAAAATCTTCGGTCTACCTAGAGAACCCGCGATCCTTAGTATAGAAGGTTAGCACGCTAATCCCTACACAAAGCCCGAGGGTCCCTTTTTTTTTACAAAAAAAAAAAATTATCACTACTATTCCAATCCAGTGCCTGCTTGAGGACATGTTTACATTCATAGAATACACAAAATGCAAAGAATCTCCAAATAACAATACATAAATATTTCTCTACACATTTCCTATGGGAGAAATCATAACTTTAAGAATTAATAACTCAAAAAGTTATAGGAATTTCTGGATGAAAATAATTTTCCTATAATCCCTAGAAGGAAATTTCGTTTCGAAATTCCAACGGGAAGTTGCCCAAATAGAGCATGACAGACGGATATTAGCGAATTATATATATATGATTGGTGACAAAGTAAAAAATAAATTTAGATATTTATTTAAAAATTGACGGTCAAATAGTTGAGCACTCTTGCAAAAGATGGCAGGCTAGTCTAACAGCCGGGATTATCAGATCACCTATAATTTTTACTTTCTCTTATCTCTATATATATGTTAATATATAGAAAGAGAAAGTATTGGTTTTATGTCAAAAATTCACGTTTTGAAGTCCCCTGAATCCAAAAAAAGTGGTCTGTCTGTGTGTGCGTGTGTGTGTTTGTCTGAATGCAATTTTAAGCAAGAAGGAATTGAGCTCTGAGGCTGAAATTTTATATTTAAGTTAGGCAACTTCTTTGGGCGTGTAAATAAGCTTTTAATAAAAATCGGCCAAAAAGTACTGGTACTTTACTGATGTACTTTTTCAGTTTTTTTTTCTTTTTTCTCAAAATTCGCTCCAACGATTTTGTTTAAAATTCATAAATCAATTATCTTTTAGATGCTCTTTATTAAAGTATATTCTCATTTTTTCTCTGCAAAATTATTTGAAGAACAATTTACTCTTGTACTTCATAGGAATTATAGGTGAAATGGTTGCCATTGTAACAAAATATAAGTAAAAACGTCGCATCTCTTCAAAGCGAGCTTGTCATTAGAGATCCCTGTTAAATAGGCAAGACACGTAGCTCTTTTGCAGAGATTGTGCATAAGTAGCAGGCGCTCTTGACTAGTGGCTCCTCTAGCGTCGAGTATGACAACTTCTCAAAGAAAATTAAGTTGTCTATATTCCTATAAATACCATTAGTTTTTTTTATTTTCTCTATATATGTTTAGAGAAAGTATTGCGATCATGTCAAAAATTCGATGTCGAGATTTTGACGGATATACACATTTGTATATACACAAAGTGGTTTTCGCTACATGGTCTGTCTGTCTGTGGGTGTTCAATTTAAAGGATCAAGGAATTGATCTAGGAGGTTGAAATTTTATATTAAAGTTTTGTACCCTTCTAGACCGTGAAAATAGGCTTTAAAACAAAATTGGCCAAAGAGTACTGATACTTTACTGATGTACTTTTTCAGTTTTTTTCGATTTTCTCAAATTTCGCTCCAAAGATTTTGATTAAAATTCAAAATTAGATGCTCTTTAAAATGTATATTCTCATTTTTCCATTGAAATCTTCTGAAAACCCAGGGGGTCCAGGGGGCGTAGCCCCCTGTCTAGACGCCAGCCCGTTTCTCATATTTAAGAAAGGCGAGGGTCCGCCGCAGGCGGGCCCGAGCCAGCGTCTGGGGGTCCAGGAGGGCGTAGCCCCCCTGGCTAGACGCGAAGCTCGCCGAAGGCGGGCGGCGCGGCTAGTATATTTATAAACTATTTATTATTAAAAGATCAACGAAATTCATGAGATTAAATATAGCGCCATGAATATAGCTACTACCATCCTGCCATCTGTTGGCAAAGTTGTGTTTTTTGGCTCATTTCCACAAGACCCTCAACGCCATCTCTTGACAAAACATGCAAACTGCTTTGCCTCCTGAACCCATTTTTAATGCTCTAAGTAATATTTTGCGTTATCTACCACTAATCTTTAATTGCATATTAATAAAAAAAAAAAAAAAAAAGATAAGAATTGAAACATCATTAATGGAAAGTTTAGTTTATTTGTTCTTCTCTCTAGAAGATAAAAAAAAAGGAGGGTCTTAATTACAACCTATTGCCTTTCTCTCTCCCTTGAACTTTATAAGTTTTAAAGACTTTTTCCCTATATCATCTCAAACTTTCCAACTTTTCTTTTCATTATTATTATTATTATATGATCAAGAGAGGGGGGTGGCAAAGTCAATTGGAAAATATTATTTTTATAAAATCAAAGCACGTTTCGATAATTTCAACAAGAAATGGAGGTGAATTCATTGATATTAAAATAAAAAAAAAAAAAAAAAAAAACACCCAAGATAAAATTTTTCTCTTTTATGAAAAATTATTAGTTTTCTTAATAAGAAGTTATATGTATTTTATAATGGTATTAAAAAAAAAAGCTTTTATTTTTTTCTTTCTTTTAATGAATAATAATTTCTTTTTTATTTTAAAGTAGAAATACTCCTCCAGTCATTCGTCTAAAGAGTTAATCAATCATATTGTTTTCTAGAACTTTGATTAAACTGAGTTGCAAAACTTTCCCGTTATACAATTAAAATTTTAGTTAAAAATCCCAATTTACGAAAATATTACGAAAGTTTGCCAACAGATGACAGAATGGTAGGGCTCTATTTAATCTCAACTATTTGTTTAATTTTCGTTGTTCTTTTAATAGTTTAGTTCCGGGGTGACCGAGCCGGAGCTCGGTCTTTTTTTTTATAAAATTGTAAAAAACTAAGAAAGTACATCAGTAAAGTACGAGTACTCAAGGGGCGCAATTTGATTTATATAAAAGAAATGGGAAATATACAAAATTTGAAAGAAATTATAACAAGATAATTTGCTCCTCAATGGAAATATCAATAAAAACACCAAAATAAGAAATAACAGTCCAGGGAGAGCTTTGAGAAATAGCAACATTACTGGGTGGTTCCCAGGTGATGCGTAAGCCTTGGCGGCCTGGAGACAATTATTATTATTTATTCAACCGCTTAGCCGTAGGCCATTGGGCTAATTATTATTTTCAATAAAATTAATTAATAATAAACAGAAATGAGTATTTTAATAATAGATTTTAAATAATAGGTATATTTCTACTAATTGGCCTTTTGACATTAGAGGAAGCAAGCCCACTAGGCTTTGAACATTATAAAATCTTTAAAACGAATTTCAAGAAAATTGAAAAAAAAAAGTACACGAGTAAAGTACAGTAAAATTTAAAAAAAATCGTTAGAGCCCTTTTCGAGAACTGATATGCATATATATATATATATATATATATAAACAAACAAGCAAGCAAACAAACGTACATTAATAGTATAAGATAAGATAAGATAAATATCACTTATAACATCATAAAAATATAGGCGTATAAGAGATCTGTGAATGCCGTAAGGTAACCAGTCCAGCCACCTATCGGCAGAATGCTCAACTATTTTGACGGTTTTTTTTAATTACATATCTTCTAAACTTACTTTAAATTTTTCTTCATTTATATGTAATTAATAATAATAATAATAAATTCATTTTTAAATTAAAAAAAAATTTTAATTATTGTAGCAGTTTGTTTTTCGGTATTTGTTTGATTATGAAAGAAATTAATTTTCATAATTTTTTAATAAGTCATTTAAAAAAAGTATAACTTTCTGTTACAATAATTCCTTACGAATTTCTTCTTCTGTCCTCGCATTTTTCCAGCTATGCGGACTTCACTATTTCCCCCAACCCTATTATGCGTTTTCGCGACCGGAAGAAATAGGACAGGCCGGCCCGTCGTAAGGTCTGAAGCAGGGACGTCATTTAAGGGGGAGGCATCTCACCACAATAGCCCCCAGGCAACTCTACAAGGAGAGGGAGTTGCTTTTACATCCCCATGCTATGGAAGGAACGTAAAGAAAATTCCCCCTCAGTGATGCATTCTACGAAAGGAGTCGGTGCTGAGGGAGTCACTCCTTAAACAGGAACATTGGATTATTGGATCTCACCACAATAGCCCCCAGGCAACTACTAGGGAAGTGAGTTGCTTTTACATCCCCGTGCTATGGAAGGAACGTAAAGAAAATTCCCCCTCAGTGATGCATTCCACGAAAGGTGTCGGTGCTGAGGGAGTCCCTCCTCAAACAGGAACATTGGATTATTGGATCTCACCACAATAGCCCCCAGGCAATTCTACTAGGGAAGTGAGTTGCTTTTACATCCCCGTGCTATGGAAGGAACGCAAAGAAAGTTCCTTCTTCGTGATGCATTCTTCGAAAGGAGTCGGTGCTGAGGGAGTCACTCCTTAAACAGGAACATTGGATTATTGGATCTAATCACAATAGCATCAGGCAACTCTACGAGGAGAGGGAGTTGCTGTTTCATCACCGTGCTATGAAAGGAAGGTAGAGAAATTCCCTCTTAGTTGATGCTTTCTTCGAAATAGGAATTTTGGGAACGCGAGTATTTTTGTATGCAAAATTTCATTTCAAAATGACCAAACAGAGCGAGATAGATCGGAATTTTTTTTTTTTCAAATAATTATTTAAATTTTCTATAACAACACAGAGACAGGCATGACTGTATGTATATTACGTGTGTGGATTTTAAATTTCAACCAATGGTTGGTTTAACTCTGATTTACTCCCCCCCCCCCCTCAAGCCACACAAATTCCCAAAAGCCCCATGGATACAGGAACAAACATCCATCTCTATCTATATATCTTTCTTTTTACAGATCAGCAACTCTATCTCTGTTTTTTTGTTTTATTTAAGTTAAGATCAGCAGCAGCAGCAACGGTGACTGAACAATAAATCTTTTATTATGAATATATTCAATTTTTTTTTTTTTATTAAAAAAAAAAAGAAAAATGAAAGAAAATCAATCTTATTTTTTTTTAACCAGCTGGGATTTTTTAAAATATCGAAAAAAAAGTGTATAGAAATATAACAATAATATAGGTTGAGTGAGCGCCACAATTAAGTCCCAACCTGATATCTAGAGGCCTAAGTATATGGTAAATAGTGAAATAATTTTAATGACCGAAAAGGTAAAAGAAAATCTGGTATAGATGATTTTATTTTTAATTCTGGCCCATCAGCGGCGGATCTAGAGGAGTTTCTGGGGGGGGGAAGTGATCTGGTGTGACTGGTCGCACGTACACAATTTTTTTCTTATTATCGGTAATTTAAAGGTGCATTCTCTAGTTGTTCACCAGAATATACCGTATATACAAATCAAATGTTTAAGTATTATAATATTTTTTAAAATTTTATATTTAAAATACAATTTTTTCCCAAAAAAAAAAAAATATATTTTTCTCAAATCTCGGGGGAGGGGGTGTATTACTCCCTTTCCCCCCTCTGTATCAGCCCTTGTGTACCATCCTGTTACTTAACACGAACCTGTTTCCTTTAATAAATTTATGAAATGTATAAAATAGAATTTCCGTAATTAAAACTTTTTTTTTTCTTATTTGAGGGAAAAGCCTTGAATTATAGCATAAAAACCCTCAATAAGCCTACAAAGAAGGAAGAATTCCCCGGTTGTTTACCCCTGGTGCACCAACCCTTGTACCGGTTGCTGGCGCAAATGGCCAACAGTCCGGTTCCCAATGTTTGAGAGTATGGTTTCACCTCCCCAAGAATCAGTCCCTATCGAGACTCCTCTCTCCACTCCCGTAATTGAAAAAAAAAAAAAAAAATAAGAGAAAGTAATTTAATTAGGTAGAATGAATGAGCAAGCAGCTAGTTATATTTCAATTTATTAACAAACTAGGGCCGACGTTTCGGTCACATATGGGACCATCTTCAAAGCCAGGGTAATGTCCGAAAATATATACATATAATCCTTGTTTCAAGTCAAACAACAAAATATAGCTTTATTTAATAATATATAACAGTTGTCAAAATATAGTGAATGTTTATCAAAACATATACATATAACATCTCCCTTCTTCAAACTCTTGAACATACTATTCTTCCCGAACGAAGTCTCATTCCCTCTTCCCGATCTTCTCGATTCTCTTCCCTTTGACTATTCTCATCTCTCAGTTCCTCTGGCTCTTCCACTCTGGTTTCTTCAACTCCACGCCCTTCCTTCGATATCATACCCCGTGGTCTTGAGCAAAAATAATCATCTTCTTCTTCACCAGCTTCCTTTCTTATTTTCTTATCAACTATATTTCTCAATCGTATATATATTCTATTTCTTCTAAATTTTTTTCCATCAACTTCCACTAAATAATCCCGATCCGATATTTTTTTAATACACTTTCCAACCTTCCAAATCCCTTTTCCATTTCCTGTTATCATTTGAACCCATATGTTTTGTCCATCTTGAATCTCCTCTAAATCTTTAGAACTCCTATCATAAATTCTTTTAATACTTAAATTTTTATTAATTTTCCTCTCATTTACGTTGCTCTCCACCTTTGGTATTAACAAATCATCCTTAATAGGTAAGAGTGTTCTAGTTCTCCTCGCCATTAATCTTTGCACTGGACTAGAACCCATGTCTTTTGTCGGTGTATTCCTCCACTCCAAAATTGCCATGTTTAAATTTGAACACTCTCTTTCGCATTTCCGAATTAAATTTTTCGCTATCTTCACAGCCGATTCAGCTTTTCCATTCGATCTTGGATAATAAGGGGATGACGTAACATGTATACACCGACATTTATTCAAAAAATTTTCAAATTCTGAAGACACAAATTGTGGACCGTTATCCGTTATTAGTTTTTTAGGAATCCCATAACGTGAAAAATGCACCTCTAAACATTTTATAATGCCTTGAGAGGTGATGTTGTTCATTTTATTTATCTCCCAAAAATCTGAAAAATGATCCACTGTCACTAAATAATTGGAATTATTAAAAGTAAAAATATCACTTGAAATAATCTCCCAAGGATATTTAGCAATTTCACAAGTCCTTAATGATTCTCTCATCTGACTAGACATAAATTCATTGCAAACTGCACATGCCTCCACCTCATTCCTAATATCATCAGACATTCGTGGCCAAAATATCAATTCTCTAGCTCTTCTCAAACTAGCCTCCATACCCTGATGACTAGAATGAAGTTTTTTAAGTATATCAGATCTTAAACCAACTGGAATAAATACCGCATTGCCTTTAAATATAATCCCATCAAATACAGTAAGTTCATCTCTAAAATTCCAAAATACTCTACAAGAAACTGGAACACTTATCTTATTTTCAGGCCAGCCTTTCAAAATTAATTTACTCAATATTCTCAAATTTTCATCTTTCATTGTATAATCACGAATATCACGAAACCCTTTCTCGCTTATATTAATATCTTGTATCATATTAATACTAGCAATTTCATTGGATACCGCCAAAAAACTATTAAAATAAATATCACATTCATCATATTCTTTTACTTGATTCTTCTCATTGTTCACAGCTCTAGATAATAAATCAGCGATGTACATTTCTTTCCCTTGTTTATATTTCACAACCAAATTAAATCCTTGAATAGATAATAACATTCGTTGCAGTCGCTTTGGTGCCGATAATAATGATTTTTTAAATATAATCTCCAATGGCTTATGATCCGATTCAACAAGAATCTCCTCTTTACCAGCTAAAAACTGGTGAAATCGATGGCATGCAAATACAATAGCCAAACATTCTTTCTCAATCTGAGCATACTCTTTTTCACATTTAGACAAAGCCCGAGAAGCAAAAGCTACGGGTTGTCCCTGTTGCATCAATGTGACCCCTAAACCAAATTGACTAGCGTCACATTGAAGAGTAACTGGAAGACTACAATCGTAATATCTTAAAATAGGAGACTGAGTCGCTAACTTTTTAATTTCATTAAATGATTTTTCATGCATTGCTAACCATTCAAATCTGACACCTTTATCTATCAATCTTCTTAAAGGTTCAGATACTTCAGAAAATATGAGGCAAAAATTTGCTTAAATAAGCCACAAATCCCAACAATCTTTGAACACCTTTAACATCCATAGGTCTTGGCATATCTATAATTGCTTTTACTTTAGATGGATCGGTTTTATTCCTTGTGATGTAAATAAATGCCCCATATATTTTACCTGGTTCAATTTAAATTTCATCTTTTCAAAATTTAATTTTAAATTTCTCTCTCTTAATCTCTCCATTAGCTTCCTCATATTATAATCATGATCCTTTTCAGCTTCTTCCTGAGAATCACCACATCCAAACACTAACATATCATCCGCAATTACCGTAACTCCTGCTAAACCTTCGATCACTTCATGTTGTCGCCTTTGATATTCTTCTGGTGCGGATGATATCCCAAAAGGCATTCTCAACCAACGATATCTTCCAAATGGTGTCCAAAATGTCGTCAATTTACTGCTTGGCTCATCTAAACCAACATGCCAAAAACCGCTTCTTGCATCTAAAACCGAAAAAACTTTAGCATTACATAATAAAGGAGTAATTTCCTCAACAGTCGGTATCTGATATCTTGATCTTTTAATTACTTTATTCAACTCATTTGGATCTAAACATATTCGTAAAGTATTATCTTTTTTTTTAACAATAACTAAATTACTAATCCATGCCGTCGGATTTACTTCTTTAATAATAATCCCTTCTTTGACCATTTCATCAAGTTTCTCTTTTAGTTTTCCTTTTAATGAAACAGGAACCCGACGAGGTAACATTTGAACCGGTGTTGCCTTACTATCAATCTCAATATGATAATCACCTTGCAACTTTCCTAAGCCACAAAAAATATCAGAAAATTCTTTTTTAAACTAAATAAATCTAACTTCATCTTTTGAGGAACTTTTGTGACTTGACATAAATCCACTTTAACATCAAGGAGCCCTAATCTTGTACAAGTTTCCGCAGATAATAATGGTTCTTTATTACCATCTACTACTTGAAATTCTAAATTATAATCTTTGCCCTTGTATTTACAAATGAGAGAAACCTCACCTTTTGGCAAACAAATTTTAGAATTATAATATCTCAATTTGATATTTGTCGGCTTCAAAAATTGTCTATTGCCTCTAGCAATTTTCAAATAATCATTAAAATTCATAACATTGCAAGACGCTCCACTATCTAATTGGCATTTCATATTGGACACTTTTCCATTTAAAATAAAGTTTAAATAAGTAAACCATTGTTTTTTCCTTTGGACATCATTTTCATTAAAACATATTTCTTCCTCATCACTATCTTCACCGAGATCCTTGTCTCTTTGTAAACCCTCCATTTCATTAATATCTTTCCCTTGTAAACATGCCCTTGCAAAATGATTCTTTTTATTACATTTCTTGCATACTATTCCATAAGCTGGACAAAACTGCATTCCATATTTATGCCTTGTAGCACAAAATTTACATAAATTAAAAATAATTTTACTATTCTCTTTTGCATTATTTTTAAATTTATAGTTATTTTTAGATTTATTAAAATTAATTCCTTCTACTATATTTTCATTTAATGTATTAATTTTTTTAGAATTTAATTCTGTTGTTTCAAAATTTTTACAAATATCAAAAGCTTCTTTCAGCGATAATTTTGGAATTTCCAAAAGTCTCCTCCTTAATCTATTATTATTTATCCCAATTACAATTTGGCTTGCAATCAGGGAATCTCTTAAAGTCCCATATTCACATGAAGCTGCTAATTTTTTTTAACCGACCTATATATTGTTCAATACTTTGATTTTGTTCTTGCTTAGCCTGCCCAAACATAAAACGTTCAAAAGTCACATTCTTTTCTCTTATAAAATGATCACTTAACGCCTTCATAATTGAATCTATATTTATTACATTTTCGTCTAAGTTCAATGACATCAAAACTTCTAAGCACTCCTGACCCATAATAGACTTTAAAATTGCTACTCGCCTTTTCTCGGGAAGCTGATCCCTACCTGTGGCAATTTCATAATTTTCCCATGATAATTTGAAATACTTCCAATTCTCACTCAAGCAACCAGTCATTTTCATTGGTCTTGGAGCAGGAATATTCATATAAGAATCCAGACTCTGATGGCCCTCCATCTGACTAGATGAACTAGTATTCTCTTCAACATTCATGGTACATGCAAAATCAATTTAATTACAATTAAAATTTTACTTCTGACACCATGTTTCAAGTCAAACAACAAAATATAGCTTTATTTAATAATATATAACAGTTGTCAAAATATAGTGAATGTTTATCAAAACATATACATATAACAATCCTCGACAAGTTATATTGGGCATACACAATTGTAAGTAGCTTAATCATGATAATGCCTCAATTTTTTATTATTATCATGCCATGGACAGAGAGTGAACCTGGCCCTGAAGATGGTCCCGAAACGTCGGCCCTGGTTTGTTAATAAATTGAAATATAACTAGCTGCTTGCTCATTCATTCTACCTAATTGATTATTAACAGTCAGCTATATACCTTCTTCAAAAAGAATAATATTTGTGTTAATTATTTTTAATTCTCTATGGACTATTACCTAACGAATTTTGGGTGTTTTTCTTTTAATCAAAATCGGCAAAACAAAGTACTAGTACTTGTAATTTTTCAGTTTTTTTTTTTTAATTTTCTCAAAATTCGCTCCAACGATTTTGATTAAAATTCAAAAATCAATTATTTTTTAAATCCTCTTTCAAATGTATCGTATATTTTCATTTTGCCATTGAAATCATTTGAAGATCACTTTACTCTTGTACTTCATAGGAAAGATAGAAATGGTTGCCATGGTAACAAAATATAAATATTGTGTCCTGTGCTTGTCACACCAAATTTTATTTTTATTTTTAATTTACCTAAAGTAAGGGTGAATTTTATTTTTCAAAAAGAGGGAGAAATGTTTTTTTTTTATATTGTCAAAGAATGGAAATTGTGAATGGTCGAGGTGTGTGTGTGTTTAATTAGAGATAAACAATTTGTTGATGTTTTAATATATAGGCTATATGGGTGAGTGTGTATTCTATAGCTCTGCTGCTATTTAGTACGTTCCCCTTTATTAATCACGTACTATCCCTCTCTCTCTCTCTCTCGTTATTTTAATGTCTCGCTCTCTCTCTCTTTACGGTCTGTAAAGCCCTAATCATTTCGGGATCAAGATTTAGAAGAGATCCATCCAGAGAGAGTTAATTTTAAAGAGATTGAATTTAAGAAAAAAAGATACAGCAAGAGAGGTTGTATGAAGGAAGATGAATAGTCTCTAAGGAACAATTTGCTTCTCTATTATCTTCTTACCCCCTCAAAAACAGTTTTTTTATTATTTGAAATTCCTCCGTTTATTTGCCCAAGATGCTTTTGAACACGAAGACACACACCTCAAATCCAGGCCGTAACCATTTGGCACCCCGTGAAGTTACATAATCTCTAACTCCACCTGCTTTCGTCTCTAGCTAGTGAACTAATTCTTATTTCTGGTTCCACCCTCTTCTGTGCTCGCGGGGTTGTCCTAGTTTGAGGAAGGACTCCCTCAGTATACCGACTCCTTTCGAAGAATGCATCACGGAGAAGCAACTTTCTTTGCGTTCCTTCCATAGCACGGGGATGTAACAGCAACTCACTCTCCTGAGGCTATTGTGATTAGATCCAATTATCCAATGTTCCTGTTTGAAGAGGGACTCCCTCAGCACTGACTCCTTTCGAAGAATACATCACTAAGAAGGAACTTTCTTTTGGTTCCTTCCATAGCATGGGGATGTAACAGCAACTCACTCTCCTAGTAGAGTTGCCTGAGGCTATTGTGCTTAGATCCAATTATCCAATGTTCCTGTTTGAGGAGGGACTCCCTCAGCACTGACTCCTTTCGAAAAATGCATCACGGAGAGGGAACTTTCCTTAAGTTCCTTCCATAGCACTGGGGATGTAACAGCAACTCTCTCTCCTCGTAAAGTTGCCTGAGGCTATTGTGGTGGGATCAAATAATCAAATGTTCCTGTTTGAGGAGGGACTCCCACCGACTCCTTTTGAAGAATGCATCACGGAGAAGGAACTTTCTTTACGTTCCTTCCATAGCACTGGGATGTAACAGCAACTCCATCTCCTCGTAGAGTTGTCTGGGGGCTATTGTGCGGAGATCCAATATTCCAATGTGCTTGTTGGATAATTTTTTTATATTAAATAAATATTTTTATTTAATGAAAAAATCCCGCACACCCTAGATTTGAACAGGGATTTAAACACCGCTACACCTCCAAAAGTTTATAAATTTCAACGTATATGGTGTATATGTATATCTCATTTCCAAGAAAAATTTTGAATATCTAATTATTGATTTATTATAAAATGTTTCAAAAATTTTTTTTATAAAAAATAAACTTTTCAATCTCATAAATAATTACTTGTAATTTGACTAAAAGATGTAAGAAGTATGAATTTTGTATTTAATAAATTATAATTTTATGGCCGACTCCTCATTTTCTATGAGCATGTGTTGTACTGGTGTAATTAACCTACGTTGTAATCTTGAGCACATTGAATCTTTGGTCTGCAAATACTGAGGCATTTTCAAGTATTTCTTTAAGCAGTTTGTTTTTTAATGAATTAAATTCGTGAGCAATTAACTTAATAGAACTTTTTTTTTTTAATTATGATTAATTTCTAAAATAATAAAAATTATTATTATTACTTTCTCTTACCTATGTATATATGTAATATATATATAGAGAGAAAGTATTGGTTTCATGTCAAAAATTCGATGTCGAGATTTTGATGGATCTTCACGTTTTGAGGTCCCCTGAATCCAAAAAAGTGGTTTTCGCGACATGGTCTGTCTGTCTGTGTGTCTGTGGGTGGGTGTGTGTGGGTGTGTGTGTGTGTGTTCAATTTTAAGCATGAAGGAATTGAGCTAGGAGGTTGAAATTTTATATTTAAGTTAAACACCCCCGGGACCGGAAAAATAAGCTTTTAAACAAAATCGGCCAAAGAGTACTAGTACTTTACTGATGTACTTTTTCAGTTTTTTTCGATTTTCTCAAAATTTGCTCCAACGATTTTTTTTTAAATTCAAAAATCAATTATTTTTTAGATTCTCTTTAAAATGTATATTCTCATTTTGCAATTGAAATCTTCTGAAGACCACTTTACTCTTGTATTTCATAGGGAAGATACGAGAAATGGTTGCCATGGTAACAAAATATAAATATTTTCCCATACTTATAAATTTTACATCTTGAATTCAATTGTACCCTACTGTCGGAAACTAAATACATGTCGACACAAAAAATCTGGTGTGACAAGCACAGAACATAACTTTCGATTACCGAAGGTAAGAGAAAGTTGTGTGCTGTGCGCCAGTCACACCAGATTTTTTTACTTTCTCTTATCTATGTATATATGTTAATATATATATAGAGAGAAAGTATTGGATTCATGTCAAAAATTCGATGTCGAGATTTTGATGGATCTTCACGTTTTGAGGTCCCCTGAATCCAACAAACTGGTTTTCGCGACATGGTCTGTGTGTGTGTGTGTGTGTGTGTGTGTGTGTGTGTGTGTGTTCAATTTTAAGCATGAAGGAATTGAGCTAGGAGGTTGAAATTTTATAATTAAGTTAAACACCCCCCGGGACCGGAAAAATAAGCTTTTAATCGAAATCGGCCAAAGAGTACTAGTACTTTACTGATGTACTTTTTCAGTTTTTTTCGATTTTCTCAAAATTTGCTCCAACGATTTTTTTTTAAATTCAAAAATCAATTATTTTTTAGATGCTCTTTCAAATGTATATTCTCATTTTGCAATTGAAATCTTCTGAAGACCACTTTACTCTTGTATTTCATAGGGAAGATAGGAGAAATGGTTGCCATGGTAACAAAATATAAATATTTTCCCATACTTATAAATTTTACATCTGAATTCATGTTCCATACTGTCGGGAACTAAATACATGTCGACACAAAAAATCTGGTGTGACAAGCACAGAACACAACTTTCGATTACCGAAGGTAAGAGAAAGTTGTGTGCTGTGCGCCAGTCACACCAGATTTTTTTTTATATTTATAGAAAATTATTATTATATAGGTAAGAGAAGATGGGTGGAGGGGGTGGTAGCGGATGGAGGGGGGTATTATCCCCTCTTATTTTTTAGCAATCAGTCCCCATCATCTTTTTATTTATTTATTTATTTATTTAAGGGATTTCTATCATCCCTGATCGGATTCTGAGGTCAAACTAGGAGAGCAGATAAATTCCGATATCTCTCCCACTCTCTCTCTCTCTCTCTTTTGTGTTGTTGCTACGTCACCTTCACACATGATTGCTATAATCTTCCATCAGTTAATCCTCTTAGAGCTGCTTGCTTGCTCTATCGACAGACAGACATTACGATAGAGAGAGAGAGAGGACTAAAGTTATAAATATTGCTTTTTTATTTTTTTGTTTTTAAACAATACAATTCCTTTTTCTCTCTCTCTATCTGTCAGCTTTGAGTTATAATTTTCCAATTTTTAGAACGTTTTTTTAAATGGTAAGATAATCCCCTTAATTTATCTCAATTGAAGATAAAAAAAGAATTTTTTTTTCTTTTTTTTTTCCGATACAACAAAAAAAATCTGGAGTGACTGGTCGCCCTTCGGTAATTGAAAGTTGTGTTCTGTGCTTGTCACACCATATTTTTTGTGTCGACATATATTTATTCAGTTTCCGCCGATTTTTTAGAATTTTTTTTTTAACACTCACACTATTTTTTCTCATTCACACAGTCTTTTCAGCAACTTAGGCCATTTAAGACTTTTATGATAACGTTATTATGAATATATATACGAGGGCAGGTAAATAAGACCGTGACTTTTTGAATTTCCCGCCTCTTAATTGAAATGGCAACACTGCTCCTGTCAGCAGGCAACTATCAGCTGACCCCTATCGAAATTTGAAAAAGCTGGGTCTTTTAGTTTTTGTTTGACATCCATTAATAGCAGACTACCTCGTGATTTAAGAAGAAAATGGAAAAAAGTGAATACGAATTGCTCTCTCATCCGCCCTATTCTCCGGATTTAGTCCCGAGTGACTATTTCTTGTTTCCAAACCTCGGCGGAAAGAGATTTGATTTTGA
Source organism: Euborellia annulipes (assembly GCA_023213315.1). Classification (NCBI taxonomy): domain Eukaryota; kingdom Metazoa; phylum Arthropoda; class Insecta; order Dermaptera; family Anisolabididae; genus Euborellia; species Euborellia annulipes. The sequence goes on along the minus strand of JAKCPI010014201.1, from coordinate 7,792 downwards.
TGCCCTAGACAAATCTTATTTTTTGGAAGGGATAAAAAAATTAGAAAAACGTTGGACAAAGTGTATAGAGCTCAAAGGAGACTACGTTGAAAAATAATATAATTTTTTATCCAAAAACCTGTGTTTCATTCAAATAGTCACGGACTTATTGACCTGCCTTAAATAAAATCATCGGACTGCCTGAGATCCGAACCTTCGACCCCTGGTATACAAGGCAGGCGCGCTACCAACTACACCAAGCCCGAGAGCGTATTAGAATTCAAGATGGGGGAAATATTTATATTTTGTTACCATGGCAACCATTTCTCCTATCTTTCCTATGAAATACAAGAGTAAAGTGATCTTCAGAAGATTTTAATGCCAAAATGAAAATATACATTTTAAAGAGCATCTACAAAATAATTGATTTTTTTAATTTTAATCAAAATCATTGGAGCGAATTTAGAGAAAATCGAAAAAAACTGAAAAAGTACATCAGTAAAGTACTAGTACTCTTTGACCGATTTTGATTAAAAGCTTCGTGTCACATGGCAGGGGGATGTCTAATTTAAATATAAAATTTCATTCTTCTAGATCTTTTCGTTCATGAGATATTTTGTTCACAAACAGGCACGCATTTTTTTAAATAAATTGACGATACCTTGGAAATGTTCCGGTGAGATCGGTAGGCGGCTGCCTGGAGGCGGCGTGGGCGGCCCTGGCCGAAGTGCTCGGTGGCCTCAATGAGGGCATCGGCAACATAATAATTGTACTTGGCCTATGCGGGTGACCCACACTTGTACTTGTTGAGCTTGTTGTTGTTGTTGCCGGTGGCGTTGTAGATGTTAAACTAGCAGAAGAAGAATCTGTAATAACAAAAAAAAAAAGAATAAATAAGTTAAATAGGGTATTTTAAATTACTTTCTTAATAGAGAGAGAAAGTATTGGATTCATGTCAAAAATTCGATGTCGAGATTTTGATGGATATACACGTTTTGAGGTCCCCCTGAATCCAAAAAAGTGGTTTTCGCGACATGGTCTGTCTGTCTGTGGGTGTTCAATTTAAAGCATCAAGGAATTGAGCTAGAGGTTGAAATTTTATATTTAAGTTTAGTACCCTTCTGGACCGTGAAAATAAGCTTTAAAACAAAATAGGCCAATGAGTACTAATAATTTACTGATGTATTTTTTCAGTTTTTTTCGATTTTCTCAAAATTCGCTCTAAAGATTTTGATTAAAATTAAAAAATCAATTATTTTTTAGATGCTCTTTAAAATGTATATTCTCATTTTGTCATTGAAATCTTCTGAAGGCCACTTTACTCTTGTACTTCATAGGAAAGCAAGGAGAAATGGTTGCCATGGTAACAAAATATAAATATTTTCCCATACTTACATACAAGCACAGAACACAACTTTCGATTATCGAAGGTAAGAGAAAGTTGTGTGCTGCGCGACCAGTCACACCAGATTTTTTTTGAATTTTGAAACGAAATGTTAAAAAGAACTAAAAATAAAATAAAAAAAAGATTTTAAAAAAATGCTTTTATTTAAATTGAACTAAAAGAGAGAAATAAGGGAGAAATAATTTAATTGTTCTTGCTAAAATTTTTTAATATTTATGGCTTAAAATAAAAGCGTGGGGCGCTTCGAAGTGATTCCCGAGGCTCGCGCCCCACGCTTTTATTTTTAAGCCATAAATATTAAAAATTTAACAAGAACAATTAAATTATTTCTCCCTTATTTCTCTCTCTTTAGTTCAATTTAAATAAAAGCATTCTTTTAAAAATCTTTTTTTTTTTATTTTATTTTTTATTTTAAGCTTTTTAGTCTTTTAGTCTTATCAAAAATCATCAATATGATAAAGTACCACATTAGTTTGGCCTGTATTGATTTGGTTCAATTGAAAAATTATTCATTATCATAAAAAAATGACTCGTAAATATGAAAATTCAAAACTATAGTTAATAGGGCCTTATTTGCGTGAGGCTTCAAATAAAGTACCCCATTAGTTTGGTCTATTTTGATCAAAACCACCATATAGTGGCGTCATCAAAAATGACTCTTAAGTATTACATTTCACACCTCTAGCCCATCGGGAAGTCTTTTGAAATTACATTAATTCGCGAAGGGTTTCAAATAAAGTACCACATTAGTTTGGTCTATTTTGATCAAAACTACCATATAGTGGCGTCATCAAAAATGACTCTTAAGTATTACATTTCACACCTCTAGCCCATCGGGAAGTCTTTTGAAATTACATTAATTCGCGAAGGGTTTCAAATAAAGTACCACATTAGTTTGGTCTATTTTGATCAAAACCACCATATAGTGGCGTCATCAAAAATGACTCTTAAGTATTACATTTCACACCTCTAGCCCATCGGGAAGTCTTTTGAAATTACATTAATTCGCGAAGGGTTTCAAATAAAGTACCACATTAGTTTGGTCTATTTTGATCAAAACTACCATATAGTGGCGTCATCAAAAATGACTCTTAAGTATTACATTTCACACCTCTAGCCCATCGGGAAGTCTTTTGAAATTACATTAATTCGCGAAGGGTTTCAAATAAAGTACCACATTAGTTTGGTCTATTTTGATCAAAACCACCATATAGTGGCGTCATCAAAAATGACTCTTAAGTATTACATTTCACACCTCTAGCCCATCGGGAAGTCTTTTGAAATTACATTAATTCACGAAGGGTTTCAAAATAAAGTACCACATTAATTTGGTCCATTTTGGTAAAACTAAACTCACAATTTGCGTCATCAAAAATGACTCTTAAATATCAAATTTCACACCTCTAGCTCATCGGGAAGTGTCCCTAACAAAGCCATAAAGTTGGTGACCTTGAAAGAGTAAGTTAAATAAAAGCATTTAAAAAAGGCAAGCAGGGTCCGTCAAAAGTAAAAAAAATCAAATTATTAACAAATTGTCAATTTTTATTTTTTAATATTTATTTATTTGTTGTTGTTAACAAAAAAAAAAAAAAAAAAAAAAAAAAAAAAAAAAAAAAAAAAAAAAAAAAAAAAAAAAAATTCAATTTGTCTTCTAATTCATATAATGAAGTATGACAGTCGAAATTGTTTATGATTTTGACCTCTCTACATGAACATGTATATATTTGTGTGTGAAAGGGATGGAGGGGGGAGGGGGAGGGGGAGTAGTGGATCCTCCCCTTTGACCATATCATGCCTGTGTGTGATACATTGAACCCACTCTGGCGTGATTCATTGAACGAACCCGAGTGAGAGAGAGAGAGAGTGTCGTACATCACATGGCTGACATGGACAGAAACGGGAGTGAGAAGCTCCCCCTCCCTCCCTCCTCCCTCTCACTCGCATATGTGCCCTTCCTTCCTTCCTTCCTTCCTATTAGCCCTTTCGGTTGCACTCCTGCCTGGGTCTATTACTGGACATCAACCTCCTCGTAATTGGGCGCCCCCCCTCCCCCCTCCACACAGGTTACATATAAACATTAGTGATTATTATTGTTATATCCCGTAAAAAAAAAAATGAGAGAGGGAATGGTTAATAATTTACAAACAAACATGTCTGATGTTGATGTTTTAATTTTCTAGGAGAAATTGTTCCTTTTTTTTTCCTCTACCCACTCTCTGGAGTTCAATTATGTAAATTATGATGTGCGGTCAGTCACACCAGATTTTTTAATTCATAAGATACAATCTTTTGCTCGAGTTCTGCTTTGAATTCACATATTTATTACATAAAACTAGCCGCCCGCCCGGTTTCGCCACTCCTGGACTCCCTCCAGCTGGCTCCGGGCCCGCCTGCGGCGGATCCTCGCCTTTTTCTTTTTTTTTTTTAAACATATCAGCTAATTTTTTCTCATTCCACACTCACATTCACAGACACATACACACAGTCTTTTTCGGCAACTTTGGCCATTTAAGACATTTACACAAATGAAAAGAATACATAAATATTTCTCTATACATTTCCTATGGGAGAAATCGTAAATTTAAGAATTAATAACTCAAAAAGTTATAAAAATTTCCGGATGAAAATAATTTTTCTGTAATCCCTAGAAGGTCCTCTTTAAGCATAAAAAATTTCATTTCAAAAATTCCAACGGGAAGTTGCCTAAATAGAGCGTGACAGACAGAAGGACATTAGCGAATTATATATATATAGACTAGCTGACTTCCATCCTCCCCTCCAATTCCCCCCCTTTCTTTAATATATTAAAAATTACACCGTACTTATCAGTGCACAGTAGAACCCAGCTTAGCAATTGGAGTAATTTGTATAACAAGCAAAAGAAATTGTAAAATAATGACTTGCTTAACGAGCAACTTTAACAGGTGGCGAGGAAAGGGGGAGGTCCCAGCTGTGCGCATGTTACATCAGTCTATGTCATGGTATGACAGCTCTATGGGGAGAATGTTATTGATTCGCGAAACGAGTGTTTCGCTTTACCGGGTATGATTCTGGAACAAATTACTTTCCAGTAAAGCGAGGTTCACACTGTACTTGTATTTTGTTTTAAGGATATTTATAAAAAAAAAATTTATGTATTTTAGAAATATCTATCTATATATTCCTATGAGGATCATATTTGAGTAATTTAATTAGTATTAATGTTAAATAATTTTAAAGTGAAACTTTTATTTGATGGCCTCAAATTTTTTCGCTCTTCTATTAACATGTCGTATTACAGAAGGCCGTGACGTCACAAGGCAGTGATGCTACAAGCCATGACGTCAAGTTGAAATTTAATATATATGACGAATTATAAAAAAATAATTGTGAGATTTAATTATTCAATTTTTAAATTGATAAAATATAATTTTTAAAATAATTTAAAATGATTCAAATCTTCTTCAATTGCTAAATAAATATTGTTCTCAGTTTTTAACATGCGTCGATTGATTTCCCATTTTCCAATATAATTTCCCTGCTATTTAAAAACTTTTTTTTTTTATTTGAGTGTTTATGATTATGTATTTTTCCTTGGACCAATATGCACGGTTGATGTTTCGAGGAGTTTATAAATCAATGGTGTGACTGATAGCACAACCACATCAGATTTTTTTATGTTAGTTTCCCGGGAGTACATTTAAAATAAAAAAAAAAAAAAATTATAAACATAACTGGAGTGACAAGCACAGTACAACAGTCACACCAGATTTTATTTTCTTCTCCCTAAAAGGAGATGAACTTTAAATGGTTTAAAGGATAAGTGATTGATATTTTATCTCTCTTGTGGGATCTTTTCTCTCACTCTCTTCATCTTTTCAAAAGGATTTGGAAATAAGTTTTTGTGGCACCCAAGTTGTTGGACCATCGACGACGACGACGACACTTTATAGAAATCATTTTTGACATAAAGCATCCAAGATGGAAGATTCTCTCCTCTCACTCTACTACACTTGAGTAAAAGATATGTCAAATCAGATTAAAGTATTTCCCTAAGAGAGGGAAATATCATCTTAACTAGTTTACTTAGAAGATGATTTATATACAGTACAATCCCGATAATTCGCATGGCCACCGCCGTAAGGGGCTTCAGGGCCACATCGTATCTTTGGTCCACAAATACTGAGGAATTTTCCATTATTTTTTTCTGCAGTTTGTTTTAAAATGAATTAAATTCGTGAGTATTTTACTTAATAGAAAGCTTTTTTTTTTATATTTAGCCTATAGAAAATTCAAAAAACGTTCTTTGAAAATTTTAATTTTAATTTAAAAGTGTAAAAATCTTAATATCCAACCTATAATAACTAAATAAAAGTGGTGCCCTCGGCCTTGGTGTAGTTGGTAGCGCGCCTGCCTTCTATACCAAGGGTCGCGGGTTCAGATCCCAGGCAGTCCGGTAATTTTATGGCTTAAGCTTAAGTTATTTATTTAATTTTCTTGGCTGCATAACACTCTAGGCTCCCTTCAAACACGAATATATCTGGCTTTTACGTCTCCTATATCTATTTTAAAGTCTATAGCTATTTTTCATTGTTATTTGAAAAAATGTATAGGATAGGTCATTGTTTGCTTTCACATGGCTTCCTTATTACCAGCGATACTCCACCATGTGACGTACAGATCAATGTCCGGCATATTTTGAAAGAATGTCGGCTGTATGAGATGGAAAGAATAGTACAAAAAATCGTTGAAATAAATAAATAAGCAATCGGTCTGATAGTTGTTAAACTGACTAATAATTTGAAGGGAACCATCACGCTCCTTTAAACTTTAAAATTGGTTGATTACAAAATGTTTTTGAGTATGCACATTTGTTAATTAAAAGACAGATCAAAAAGTCTGCAGTGTGCGGACGTAGAACTTTCAAGTTGTTTAGAATCAAAATGTGATCATAGGAGTAGAAAGTATCGATCCATCACTCCATCAACTCTCTACCATATTATATCATTCAAACTAAATTGATATTTCGATATTTTGTATGTCATCTTCAGAAAATGCTAATGTCGAAATATCATCAACAACCAAAATCGTTGCAGTGTACGTCGGAAACCAAAAAAACAAAGTGTGTAACGTCCCAAATTTACCAATGATTTTAGTAAATTATATATTGCTTGTTAGAAAAAGACAAGTTCGGCGGGTTCAGAGTTCTTAACCCTCGGTTATACAAGATTTTTTTTTTTAAAGACATAAATAAAGATTTATAGATAGAGAGAGACATGTCAGGGAAACAAATCATTGACTGATTAGAGAAAGGAGGAGTATGTGTGTCTGTGTTTTTTGTAATATACAACTACATATGCTGCTGTTGATGATGATGATGATGATGATGATGAATAGCTATCTATCATCATTTACGTCAAATCAACCTTGAGAGGGATTCTTTTCAATCAAGAGAGAGTGAAGGAAATCAATCAAGTAAAATAATATTATGTCCTTTGATGGAATCGCAATAATCACAAAAAAAAAAAAGTAGAAGGGTTCATCAACGATCGACCTCTTTAAAATGATCCAAACAATAAATGGGAAATGTTAAAATCTTTTGAAAGAAAATTATAAAACCCTTCAATCCGGTATCTCCAAGATTACCCCACAGGTTGGAGGTGGTACCTTTCTTATTCTATACTATAAGCTGAACTTGGAGGGGATACTGAAGAGGTATTTATGGGAGATTATTTTACTGGACTGGACTCTAAAAGAACGCCTTACGACCTGAAGGTGCCGGGCCACGGGACTATCCTAAACGGTAGGTCGTTCTGGGATAGGATCGGTTAACGGCCTTTCCGTGGAGACAAGGTCTCAGTCTCGGAGAAAGCTCTCTGGCTAAGAGTTTTCTGAGCCGCCGGAGATTTATTGTGTTTTGGGTGGAAGCTTGTGGCGTCTGAAACCTAGTGGAATTACCGTGGCTGTTGTATTTCCATCACTTATTATCTAATTGAATTTGTAGATTGTATAATTAAGCACATTTATGTTTGTTCTTTAAAAGTTTTCCCCCTCAGCTATGGAAATCAATACCCAAAGCGCAAACTTAAAGTTACTTCTGGCACTACAAGTATTATGTAGAAAAATTCCAATAAATATCCAAAAAAACACCATAGAAAATACAGTACTTCGTCACCAGTCATTTCTCAATGACCCTCTGCCTACGATTTAAAATATTTCAAACACTCCTAAACATCCCAAATCGGCCTTTAACAGAAAATCCAAATACCACGTTATTCTAAAAGATATAATATTGAATATAAATAATTATTCATCATTTCCAACTGAATTGGCATCCTCCCATAATCAAAAAATCCTCTTGGAAATTATAGAAGCTACCATCACACAGGTCATCTTTATCTTTCTCTGAGTGACCATAAAGCTTGTGGC
>JAKCPI010014200.1:0-12300 GCA_023213315.1 Euborellia annulipes | reverse complement strand
AAAAATGCCCACGGGGCGTGGTGTAGAGGTTAGCGTGCTAACCTCATATACCAAACGTCGCGGGTTCGGACCCCAGGCAGTCCGATGATTTTATTTAAGCCATCTGGATACCAGATGGCTTAAATAAAAATGCCTGGACCCTAATATATATAAATTCATAAATAACGGTTATCGTAAATGTCTTATATGGCCTGAGCTGCCGAAAAGACAGTGTGAATGTGTGTGTGAGTGTGAGTGTGAATGAGAAAAAAGTGTGAATGTTTTAAAAAAAAAAAAAAAAAAAAAAAAAAGAAAAAAAATTATAGATGCTAATTAATGCTTTCATAGAAAGACAGAGAAGAGGTCTTTTTTTTTTAATTATAATTTTTGCTATAAAAAATATAAAAAAAAATTGTATTCGAAATTGCAAATCTCACCATTTCTATTTATCCCAATAACAATTATAATTATTATTATTAATATATCTATTTCCGCATCTATAAAGATATATTAATTATAAGGACCGTCGCATAGTGGTCTAGATTTGAAAAAGTTGGTCAAAAATGGAAAAATTTTTTAGATTTGTGTGGAAATTGGTACAAAGGATGGGTTTTCGAGGTCGCTGATTACAAATTAATATTTATAATATTTATTATTATATACTTTAATCATTTGCAGTGGCGGACCATATATAGCGGATCACTTCATTAAAAATTGTTCAGCATTTCATATAAATTTCTATATAAGGATTCTCGATGTCGCTGAATAATTATTTCATAAAATAATTTCAAAATTTGCAGTGGCGGATCATATAATATATATGGAGGAACAACTTCGTTAAAAATTGTTTTTAGTTTCATATAAATTGGTATATAAATTTTGAAAAATGTTAGTCCAAGCCAAGGGCGGATCCAGAGGTGTTTCTTGGGGGGGGGGGGGTTATCTGGTGTGACTGGTCGCACAACACACAATTTTTTCCTAATTTCGGTAATTTAAAGGTGCAATCTGTACTTGATTGCCAGAATATAAATACAAATCAAATTTTTAAGTATTAATTTTTAAAATTTTACATTCAAAATAAATTTTTTTTCGAAAAAAAAGTATTTTTTTCAAATCTCGGGGGAATAAGAAAAATTATATTTGTACACAATAATATTCGAAAATGTAACAATACTTTACAATAAGACACCCTATATAAAAATAATAAATTAATAAATTTCCCCCATGTTTATAAATTTTACATCTTTGAATTCTTATACTGTATATCGGCGGAAACAATATTTGTATATGTCAACGCATAAAATCTGGTATGACAAGCATTAACAAATATTAATTAATCCAAGGGCTAATAAGAATCTTTTTTTTTTTTTTTTTTTGAAGGGAAATAATCCCCAGAAAAGCAGAAACAGTTTTTATGATAAATTAATAAAATTGTGATTTTTATACAAATTCATCTAAAATATTAGTCACACTTAATTGAAGAGAATAGTATCTATGATACTTTAATTTGTAGCCGTGTTTTTTAAATTTAACAGAATTAGAACCCTCCCGGATGTGGTTAATTACATAGTTTAAGAATTTTTCACATTCCTCGTAGCCGGCTAGCTTAGTACGTTTTTTTTATCTGGCCTCTTTGGCCTTTTGTAACCTCCCTTTCTTCTTTTAGTGAATAAATAAATAAACATGCAATGTTTATTCTGGTTCGCCATAGATTTATTATTAGATAATTTCGACCAAATGGAGAGCTATTTTTACTTGACAAACAATCACCACCTGTTGGACACTGAAAGGTTAGATTCGAGTAGAAAAATATATGTCGATTTTAAGATTTTTACTTTCTCTTACCTCTATATATGTTAATATATATAGAGAGAAAGTATTGGATTCATGTCAAAAATTCGATGTCGAGATTTTGATGGATATACACGTTTTGAGGTCCCCTGAATCCAAAAAAGTGGTTTTCGCGACTTGGTTTGTCTGTCTGTGTGTGTGTCCAATTTTAAGCATGAAGGAATTGAGCTCCGAGGTTAGAAGTTTATATTCAATTTAGACACCCCCCTGGAGCTTGAAAATAAGCTTTTAATCAAAATCGGCCAAAATTACTAATACTTTACTGATGCACTTTTTCAATTTTTTTTCAATTTACTCAATTTCGATTTCGATTAAAATTCAAAAATCAATTATTTATTAGATGCTCTTTGAAATGTATATTCTCATTGTGCCTTTGAATTCTTTTGAAGACCACTTTCTTTTGTACTTCTTTTTTTTTTTTTTTTTTTTTAAACATTCACACTTTTTTCTCATTCACACTCACACTCACACACACATTCATACAGTCTTTTCGGCAACTCAGGCCATATAAGACTTTTTACGATATCCGTTATTAATAAATATACATATATGGGGTCCAGGCATTCTTATTTAAGCCATTTGGTATCCAATTGGCTTAAATAAAATCATCGGACTGCCTGGGGTCCGAACCCGCGACGTTTGGTATATGAGGTTAGCACGCTAACCTCTACGCCATGCCCCGAGGGCTTTTGTACTTCTTAGGAAAGATAGGAAAAATGGTTACCATGGTAACAAAATATAAATATTTTTCCATAAATTATAAATTTTATATCTTGAATTCTAATATATCGGCGGAAACTAAACACATGTCAACACAAAAAATCTGGTGTGACCAGCACAGAACACAACTTTCAATTGCCGAAGGTAAGAGAAAGTTTTGTGCTGTGCGACCAGTCACACCAGATTTTTTATGTGGTTTTAATTACATTTTATTATTTGTTTGGGAAATTTACGCCCCTGGACTTTAATGAAATGTCCATTTAAGCTAAACAAAGCTTTTTAAAGCTAATAGTAGTACTTTTCGTGTTTAAATTTTAAGTAAATATGTGAATAAGATTCTCAATAACTATTCTTTATTAGATGATAATTAACTATCAATTTAATGCTCTCCTATTTCACTACAAAGCAAGATCAATATTAGCTTAACAACAGTAATAGTTCAAGCTACTCTACTAGAGTCATTGAACGTTAATGAGGAATTCCTTCTGTGACCCCGATGACATTACATTTATCTTACCTTATCCTAAAAATAGTGGATATAGGCCTACTCAATAGATATATTTTAAATTTTTTTTTTTTAGTAAATATTTGTCATTTTGTGATGTGACCATTTTTATGGGTTTTATCGTAAATTCGGGCTTCAAAGGGTTATTTCCTATCTTAGTGGAATAATAATAAACATTTTGGATAATGAATTGTCCTAATACCAAGTCATCGAATTATAAATTCGATTTAAAAAACAAATTTTTCAATAGATTTTAGGTTTTATTAAAGATAGAAGAAACATAAATGTTTATTTCATTTAAGATCTGTTTTATTGGATTTGATATTTTGATCTGAAAATCTGACAATGTTACTAAAAATATTTTTGCAAGATGTGCACAAAATAACTTTTGAAAGGGTTGGGAGTCTCCCTCTAAGGAAGCGCCAAATAATAAGAGAATATAAAAAGAGAGGTGCGATAAAAATACAAGAAATTATTTAATCCATAATAAAAAAAATACAAAGTACATACATTCTTTTACGCCATGATAAGTAGTTTACATTAAATAAAAAAAAAAAAAAAACGAATTACTCGCGGAGTGAGTCGTTGTGATGTGACTATTTCAACGAGTGCCTCATTTTTTTCTATTTAGAAGTTCAAGGTAATTAACTTAACAACGCATAATAAATAATTTATAATTTTTACTTTCTCTTACCTCTATGTATGTTAATATATATAGAGAAAGTATAAGATTCATGTCAAAAATTCGATGTCGACTGTTTTTGTTTCCCTAAATTTGAATATTTTATTTTATTTTACAAAATGTTTCAACACGAACCTATGGCCGAAAGGTCAAATTAAAATTGAAGAAATTCCTAGCCCAGAAAAAAGGTCAAAAATCCAAATTATAAAGAAATTTTATAATCATTATCATCAGCGTATCTCTTTATTTTCTAAAGATTTGTTTCTTGCAGATGTTCCTTTGATAACTAGGTCACGATATTATATGATTTAATTTCATTAAAAATTAAAATATTAGAAAATATAGTAGGTCCTACTTTTGTAGAAATGTTGAATTCGTCATTTTATTTTACGTATATTTAATTCGTTGGTAATTAAGAATTAAAAGCCTGTGCAAAGAAAAGAAAAATATCGTAGTGAAATGACAAAAATGCCTATAAATTTAATTATCATTGAGTAATTTAATTACTTTTGTGAGTTTCGTTTCTAATTAAGGATTTAATTTTATTCTTAAAGAACGAATTTTCTGTTATATTATTATTTTTTTTTCGAATGAGTAGCTGCGTTTCACCCACGTTGAACAGTTATTTGCCATTGCTGCTAAATATGAGAAAATTAAAAAAAAGGATAAAATATCTCTCTAAAGACATGTATTTATCCTTAAGAATTTTGTTTTATTATTCATTTTATATACAATACTAAACTAATATTTGTTCTTTAGCATTTTGTATTCTATTTAATATTCCAACCGAGAGTCGTAATTTTAAGCATCTTTTTGATTTGACCTTTTCTTTCTCTTTATTTAAATGGAGACGAGATTTGAAGCAATTAAATAAAAATAAAAAAAAAAAAAATAAAAGATGTTGAAAATTAAATTATGACATTTATTATTCTTTGTTTTAAAAGGATGCGTGAAGAATAAGAAGAAATGATGTATAAATAAGTGAAAGAACATAAAAGATAATCAATTATAACCTTTTCAAAATTTTTTTACAAAATTACTTATAGGCTAATTAAAAAGACTAATGTTAAATACTAGAGCCTATTTTTGCAGAATAATAGATTTAATATTGAGACCAGATTTCAAGCAATTAAATAATAGTAGCCTTGTAGAATAAATAAATAATTTAAAAGAAATTGAAAATGCTGGTACTGTACCAAAAGCCAAGGGTTCGCAAACTAAATTGGTTGGAGAAACCAGCTCCTTTTTGGTTGCTGGTAGGTATGCAACTCAAATGACCAACTCCATAAACGATTTAAACGATTTTCACGGTTTCTCTAGAGTAAATCATCTAGAAGCTGTTGTTGAATTTCTATAGATATTAGCGAAGTCCACTCAATGCAATAAATGCACTTTTATTCTATATTATTTATTTTCATAATTAGTAGTTGGCATTTACCCCAAAAGTTTTATAATAAAGAAAATCTTGAAATTAAACCTAATTAGATTTCATAGGGTTAGATTATAAATTTTGGGTTTAATGGGGTCAAGCTTATCGAGTTTATAAAAATAGCTGCCAAGAAAGATTTTCTAATTGTGATATCGTTAATTGCTCACCGAGCCAACTGTTGCCAAGTTGATTACTTTTTGATAAACGCCATTTTCATAATTAAATTATACAAATTCCCACCTCGAAATCGGAGATTCCTTCACTCTTGGCAGGGTTGGCAATTTGTGCTATTTCATTCCAAACCAGCAAACAGTCGGACAGTTTAGCAAATGAAGCCGGAAAACACCCGATGCCTTTTCAAGTGAGCTAATGTCAACTCATTGGTAAAATGAACAATTCATTAAACAATCTTTAAAGTTACATACAATCTATAGAGATTATAATTAAATGCTTTTAAATAAAAAAATCTGGCATTTCAAGATCGCATTGCACACAACTTTTCTTCAATCTTTCCTATGAAGTACAAGTGTAGTGTGTCTCAAACAATTTTGCAAGAAATAGGAGATTATATAGGCCTATATTTTAAATTTTTTGTTATGTAATGTTTCTGGTGCTAGAAGTCGAGGGTTCACATCTCGTCTCAAACAAAAAAAATTATTTCAATTGATTGTCTAGCAATGAATTGAAATAAATAGGGATGGGGTCTAAATGATCTCTCAGATGGCGAAAAAGACAGTAAACAAATTAAAAAAAATCTGGTGTGACTGGCGCACAGCACACAACTTTCTCTTACCTTCGGTAATCGAAAGTTGTGTACTGTGCTTGTCACACCAGATTTTTTGTGTCGACATGTATTTAGTTCCCGGCAGTAGGTAATATTTGAATTCAGCTGTAAAATTTATAAGTATGGGAAAATATTTATATTTTGTAACCATGGCAACCATTTATCTTATCTTTCCTATGAAGCACAAGAGTAAAGTGTACTTCAAACCATTTTGAGGGCAAAACGAGAATATACATTTGTAAGAGCATCTAAAAAATAATTGATTTTTGAATTTTAATCAAAATCGTTAGAGCGAATTTTGAGAAAATCGAAAAAAACTGAAAAAGTACATCAGTAAAGTACTAGTACTCCTTGGCCGATTTTGATTAAAAGCTTATTTTTCCGGTCCCGGGGGTGTTTAACTTAAATATAAAATTTCAGCCTCATAGCTCAATTCCTTCATGCTTAAAAGTGAACACAGACACACCCACACACCCACAGACAGACCATGTCGCGAAAACCACTTTTTTGGATTCAGGGGACCTCAAAACGTGAAGATCCATCAAAATCTCGACATCGAATTTTTGACATGAATCCAATACTTTCTCTCTATATATATTAGGGGTATGACTTTTCGACTTTTTTTTTACTTTCTCTTACCTATGTATATATGTAATATATATATAGAGAGAAAGTATTGGATTCATGTCAAAAATTCGATGTCGAGATTTTGATGGATCTTCACGTTTTGAGGTCCCCTGAATCCAAAAAAGTGGTTTTCGCGACATGGTCTGTCTGTGTGTGGGTGGGTGTGTGGGTGGGTGTGTGTGTGTGTGTGTTCAATTTTAAGCATGAAGGAATTGAGCTATGAGGTTGAAATTTTATATTTAAGTTAAACACCCCCGGGACCGGAAAAATAAGCTTTTAATCAAAATCGGCCAAAGAGTACTAGTACTTTACTGATGTACTTTTTCAGTTTTTTTCGATTTTCTCAAAATTTGCTCCAACGATTTTTTTTTAAAATTCAAAAATCAATTATTTTTTAGATGCTCTTTAAAATGTATATTCTCATTTTGCGATTGAAATCTTCTGAAGATCACTTTACTCTTGTATTTCATAGGGAAGGATAGGAGAAATGGTTGCCATGGTAACAAAATATAAATATTTTGCCATACTTATAAATTTTACATCTTGAATTCAATTGTACCCTACTGTCGGAAACTAAATACATTTAGACACAAAAAATCTGGTGTGACAAGCACAGAACACAACTTTCGATTACCGAAGGTAAGAGAAAGTTGTGTGCTGTGCGCCAGTCACACCAGATTTTTTTAAAAAGATTTCCTGTATCACGACTCAATGAACTTTTGCCTATTAATGACTAAAATGACTTTTATTCCATGAAACTATTAAAAAAGGTCACGCACAAACCACTTTGAAATTTTAGGTTGAATAGTCGCAGTCTTGTATAAGCTGGTATATAAGGGAGGTGTTCAAAGCGAGTAGTTGAGTTTTAATTAGCTTAATTTGCTTAATTTGGTGTCAATTATAACTTTCAGAACCCTCTAGAAAATCCTGGGGGAGGGGGGGGGGAGGGAACCTCTGAGAAGGGGTAAGCCAAAATCATAGCTATATATTTTATTTTTCTAATAAAGATTTAATGATAAATTATATCAATTCTATTTATAAAAGCAAATTTTAGTATTTTTTTTATTATTCTAAATAAAAGCAGGCGTTGATCGACTGCAGCAAATGTTCGAAGAGAAAGGTACCCCAAACCCAAGTTTATTAGTTGCCAGTTCCATGTGCTGGATCGCCTTCTACGTGTTGTCATGGGCGATGAGCTCCATGGTTTGACTAAATCACCAACATCCACTACTTCTTTGTGCAGGATTTGATTAGCCATTATAATAAATTGAAAGGAGCCTTCAGGAACGTTAAAACTAAAATTAAGGAAACAGGCGGCTGAAGAGACGACATGAAGTTTCTTTACCACCTCACTCGTGACTTCTGTCACTTCTCTGAGAGGAATGAAATCCCCTTCGTGAAATTTCAACAAATTCGAAATATCAGCAATGTATGCTGGACCTCTCGTGCCATTCTAGCCCTTCTTTCGTTTATACTGATGCCTGAAATCCGCAAAAGGTTGTGCAAAATTCGTCCATTCATTTCTTACTAATGGGCTGATCATTAAATCAGCAGCCAATGCTTTCACGTTCAAGATTTTGATGAACTATCTGCAGCTCTGAATCAGCAGAGCTCAATTGCTTGAAAACCCACTGGAAAACAGATGAATTTCCAATCAACATTGCCCTAAACAACCAATGTTGTGAGCGTGCGGTGCAATCAAAGATATGGAAGAAGTCTACTAAGATTCCTCCCTCAACAAGGACAACCCCCCACTGAGAATCATCCTCAGCAATGATCTTATCTAGAATATTTGACTTCCTTGTGTCTCTAATGACCCTATATTTGTGAGTCTAAAGCTTGTGTTCAATTTTGTATCTATTTAGAGTGACTTCAAAAAATTGGCAAAAAATCTGATATATAAAATTTTCAAATCATTTTGTGCGTGACGTTTTTTTATCAAATCACCTTGAAAGTATGATTTTAATCAATCTTTAGTAAAAGTTCATCATGTAATGATACAGGGATACGAGGTTGTAAAAAAGTCATACCCCTAATATATATATTACATATATACATAGGTAAGAGAAAGTAAAAAAGACAATAAAAGAATAAAGTATGCTTCAAACTTGTGAAGAAAGTACATTAAAGAGCATAGGCTCTAATGGGAACATGGTAACCGATGAGAGTAACTGCCAACCAGATCGTTGCAGTGAAGCTTTGTTAAATACAGCTCTCTAGTGATGGCCTCAGACCTTAATTAAATAAATAAAAATCCCGGTAGTACATACATTAGAATTCAAAATGTAAAATTCTGGTGTGCTGGTCGCACAGCACACAACTCACAAGAGTACTGGCACTCCTTGGCCAATTTTATTGAAATTCCTTGAGAGGCTTGCGACATGAATACTATTAGTATAAAATTTAAGTATCGAGAGATTTTTCGTTCTAGAGTTATTTTGTTAACCAACATTATTTGATATTTCATTTGAAATTCGATACATTTATTGTGAAAACAACTAAATTTCAAGCTAAAAGGGAGTAGTCTCTTTTAATGATAATTTTAAGAAAACCCGAAAAGTCCCTCAATACTCAAATTTTATATTTAAGCTAATAATTCATTTCATAGCCTTCTCGCGGGTTTGCAATAAATTCGGTCAAAGAGTACTAGTATTTTGCTGATGAACTTTTTCAGTTTTTCCGATTTTCTCAAAATATCTTCTAATGATTCATAGATCCTCGTATGCCCAATATAACTTGGTGAGGATTATTATATATTTTTTCAGACATTAACCTGGTCCCGAAGATGGTCCCATATGTGACCGAAACGTCGGCCCTGGTCTATGAATAAATTGAAATATAACTAGCTGCTTGCTCATTCTTTCTACCTATTTGAAATTTCAGTTGTTATTATTACTTTATCCAACTGGAATAAATATTAAAGCTTTTGCAAATTACTATTACGCTTCGATTAATAATTGTACAAAATAAATATGCATATTGAATTTAAGGTATTAAAAATGCAAAATAAATTATAAAATGAAGGGATAAAAACCAAAATCGTGACTTAACTAAATTAATGTAACTTACTTCAAATTGATAATTACTTTAAAAAGATTATCATTATATTAATCTCATTTTACTAATAGATTGAGTTCTATTTCTCTAATTAGATAAAACTCTAAATTTTAAAATCTTAAAGTAGAAATTATTATGTTAAATAAATCAAATAATAGTAGTGCATTTATTTCATAGAGGAACTTTTTTCTTGAAAATATTTTCTAAGGGAAAAGAAATTCATCCAGTAGAAGATTAAAACATTTAAAAAAATTTAGAATCCATTAAGGCAGCAATATCGAATTGTCAAAAACATAAATGCAATTTAGCGTCAAAGTTTTCTAGACCAAAAGATAAAAAAAAAAAGAAATAAAAATAAAAATCCTTAATTTCGAGATCAAAGAGTAAAAATGAAAGAAATCACCTCTGAGCTTACAAAATCAATGTAAATTATTTATTTACAAATCTCAGAACCTTATTTCATAAAAATTTAATTCCATTGAGAGCCTTGTTTCATGATCAAAGGGATAGTGAGTTCGTAAAATAAAATTTATTTAAAATAATCGGCTACTAATCTAAATAAATTTAGAAGGATAAAACAGTGATTTCCAAACGTTATGTTACCACGCCTCCCTTAAAAAAATTTAATCATAATTTTTAAAACCTCTATCATTGATTTATTGTCAAATTTTTTATAACTTTTTATACAGGAGCACGACTCAGATAGGTAGAGCGAAAATACAGTATTACTCAAACTTGATTCCGAAAATCGACTGAATTTAATTTATTTTATAATAGGCCTATTGAAAAAAAAAATAAAAATTTCTTAAAAATGATTTCATCGCTAAAGATTCGTTAACTTTTAGAAAATAAAATTTCAAAATAGCTATTTGAATGGGTACTTTAACCAAGCCGATGAGGAAGACTATTTTAAGAAGTGACACGCAAAACTCGATCTTGTTTATATTATTTAACAAATTTCAAAATGAATTCTGAAAAAAGAGATTCAAAACATTTGAAGCCCTTTGAAAACTACATAATAGGTGATTTATGTAAAGAGAGGCGTGTCTAATGCGCCCCATACACGCCATATTTTGGTACGCGAGCCCGTCTCGGCTCGCCTTCATTCACGAGCCGAGCCGGGACAGATCCGTCTGGGCCTTCTGTTGACTCGGCTCGGCTCGGGAGCAGATCCGCAAGTGTGCTCTCACGAATCGGGATTGTTCATATAGGGTATTTAATGGCTGATTTTGGCTCGGCTCGGCTCGTGAGAGCCCACACACTTGCGAATTTGGCTCGTTTGTAGGGGCTCGCGATTCAGACTCGTAAGCGTGTGTGGTGAAAAATCACCGGACCCGGCTCGCGTACCAAAGTAAGGCGTGTATGGGGCGCTTAACACTATGAAGAATCGCGGCTTAATAAAGTAAATAAAATAAAGGCTTATAAGCCTTTATTATAATAAAGTTTAAAAGAAAAATAAATATAAATTTTATATCTCCCTAGTTTAAATCGATTTCTTGAATATATTAATATGTAGACTATATAGTGTAAGTAACTTATAGTTTCATTGTGGCAAGGCCGCCAGTAAATTAAAAAATAATTAATTTAGTTGTCTACTCTGGGTTGTTATTTATTTAAAAAATACTGTAATATCCATTAAGCATTAAATAAAATATTTAAAACTAAACTTTATAAAATATTGTCTAGCGATAACTTGAAGATAAGACTATAAAATATTACAACTTTCTTATTAATTAATAATAATTAAGAGGCAATCAATCAAAAGTGAAAATAAATTACAAAAATAACATTTTGCAATCTCTTTTATATACGGTATAGGTACTAGTATATAGATTGTGTACTTATAGCCTATATATAAAAGAGCGAGTGATATTATAATGCGGAAATTTCAAAGGCTTAAATAACAAACACTTAAAGTAAACACTTGAGTCACTATTCGTTTGCTTAGTTGCTTATCAACCTAGCGCCAAATGGTTATTGGTTATCTCTAAACCCAGTCCCTCCCCCGTCGCCACCACAAACCACCCTGGGCATTATATATTCCTGAAAGTAAATTTAGTTTTCAGGTCGTATAATATTAAATGAGTATTGTCAATCATGTTCAGATTATAAAATTGAAAAATACAAACAAGTTTTCCCTCTACTTTAATAAGAAAGTTTTTTCTTATATATTTCCTTTACAAATGAAAGGGTAATGATATCATGTGGTAGATAAGAACATATCGGGCTTATCCTTGAACCTAGAGAAACCTAGAGAAACTTTTTTCTTTTACTAGTATAAAACACATTTTCTCTGAAAAATTGATCGTAAGCAAGAATAAATCGTAGAGAAAAAATATGGTCTCACAGCACACAATTTTCTTTTAGCTCCGGAAATAAAAGTTGTTTTCTGTGCTTGTCACACCAGATTTTTTTGTATCAACATATACAGCCGGCACTACATTTGAAGATTCAAAGATGTAAAATTTATAAACTTTCGGTAAAAAGATTCATAAATAAATTATTTTTTAGATAGTAAATTTGCGAAATATGTTTGTGCTTAAGATTGAACATAATTGCACCCCCTGGAGTCGAACCAGGACCTCCACGCTTTCGCGGCGGGTGGACTACCCTTATCCTAGGGCGCCGGCCCAATAAGCACAACATCTCGCATCCGCCTATTATAC
>JAKCPI010014198.1:0-15174 GCA_023213315.1 Euborellia annulipes | reverse complement strand
TTGGGGTCCAGGCATTCTTATTTAAGCCATTTGGTATCCAAATGGCTTAAATAAAATCATCGGACTGCCTGGGGTCCGAACCCGCGACGTTTGGTATACGAGGTTAGCACGCTAACCTCTACACCAAGCCCCGAGGGCACAGACCTACTTATATTTGAACCCTGTTATGCAATGGTGTGTCAAAGACCAAATATCGAGTTTTGAGAAAAATCAACAATAAAGTTTTTTGTTTACATTGGATTACATGTAATTTTTCATGTCAATTGTGCAAGTAACATTAAATATAAATTTTTTTAGGACATATTTCATAAAAAATACTATTAATTAAAGCATTTGAAACAATATTCTGTGCTTAACTCAATTTTGAATTTTTTGGTCTTTGACACACCATTGCATAACAGGGTCCATTTCAAGCTGCCTCTCGCTTATTGTTAAACCTTGATTTATTATATAGGATTTAAATAAAATTCACTGAAATACAATAGGTGAGACTTCTACCTCCGAATTACAGCCCAGGAGCTGTAGTTTATTATGAATTATAAACATGATAATGTTAAAAAAAAAATTATCCAATTCGAAATCCAATTTAATCATAAAGACCGACTTTATTTTTTAAATTTATCATAATTGAATATATAAGCTAATTATTTGGAAATTCATTCATGGTAAATTTTAAATGTGGTTTTAGGTATTGGTGTAGGGAATCTAATTGGCATTGATTGAATATTTTTTCCACAAATAGAATGTTGTTAATTCGAATTAACATTTTTTTGATTTAAAAAATTTTGAAATATTTTTTCCTACAATTTTTTTTTTTTTTTAATTGAATTTTATATTTAATGTATTATAATAAAAATGAAACCATATATATTTCAAATACATATGATGGAAAATCTTTACTTATCAAATTGAATATTATTTTTATACAATACAATTTTTTTTATAATTGGCCTATAGCCCTGTGACTTACAAAATTTTATCATACTAATATATAAAACGCCACTAACTTTCGTTTTATGTACCTGTTTACCACTCTATCTCGCTGATTGATTAGAGTGAGAGGAAGCGGAGTCAGAGAGGGAAATTTAAAATTTCCTAACAGTGAGCAAGAATAAATTTTATGCATTTGCTCTCCTTCGGCAGGCTTTACCAGTTGTTTCTCTATAAACAGAAATAAGGGTGAGGCAAGAGAGAGGTTGATATTAGATTAGACTATTGAGATGGAGGATTCGGCTTAAAATCGGATCATTATGTTTACAACGGATGGAATTCTGGTAGAGATTTGTAATGGGGGCTATCAAATTTTGAGTATTTTTTTCTGGGGCTGAAATACACTTTTGTCCATTGTCAAATGTCTTAAAAAAAAAAAATTTTGTGAATCTTGAAGGAAGAGAATATCGAGATTTTTATCTTATTTGGAAAACAGGCTAACAAATAAATTTTTATTTTTTTATTTCTGATCTTATTATAAAGTTTCGGAGTCCAAACGACTCCTTATTCCGGACCACGTGGGCTTAAGAATCAAATATGCTCTCAATTTTGTCATAAAAATTTTAAATTATAATCATTCTTCGTCTGGTCCTATTAACAATATGTTCTCTATGTGCACTAGCGATATAATTTCATATTCTTATGACAAAATTGAGGACATATTATGCCAAAATTGAGGGCATATTTGATTCTTGAGCCCGCATGGTCCTGAATAAGGAGGAAACGTTTCGTTGACTCATAGCGGGAGGAGATAATCCAAATAAATTGGCCTGAAAATCGCCTCCAGATTTTTAATTATCTTCATTCTTCTCAATAATATCCACCAGGGTATCCCCTATCTTCATCTTATTATAAATATAAATTTAAAATTATTTTTGTAACCTATTATCATTATTAATTTCTCTTATTTAATCATAAATTTGAAATGTCCTACTTTGTTCTACTAAAGGAAAATGCTCCTTATAGCCAATTTTGACTATTATTAATAAACTTGCGCGGAAATGAGGATTATCTTTTTAAATGAATTTAAAAAATATTTAATTAAACTTAATAAAATTTTTATCGTAAGATTTAAACTTTCTACCCTAGTTTCTCGTTGAAACATTTTGTAAATTAAAATTAATTTAAACACAAGGTTATTTGTTTAATTTGTATATTTAATTTCATTTGCTTCAGTTAATCATATTTTCCACTTGCTTCTTTTTTGGTTCCTCCTCCACCTTTGACAATTTCTATATAGTAAATATACTCTGGATTAAATAAAACGATGAAACCAAGATCGCACTGTCCTATGGGTATTAACTATGAAGTTATTGGGGACATGGAAGCTCTAGAGATTACACACATTTAATATTTGCAAACTCTTCATGACGGGTTGTTATATAATAATTAACATGAGGAAAAAAGAACTAATTCACACTTTACAAGAGAGTTTTAGAAATGTCAATCAAAATCATAGAAGTGTCAGTGTGTCAATCTTTTTTAGAATCAATAGAATGAGTTGTGATCGTATAATTTGTTGTTGGGTCGAATAGGGGAGTTGGGGTAACGGATTGGCAGGTTAGTTAAAAATCCCTATTTGGCTTAATTTATTTGATTTTTTACTTTAAATAATACTTATCTTCTTTTTAATTAGAAATATATTATCATATAATAAATCCTATTAAATTAATAAATATATTTGATTCTATTTATGAGTAGACCTAAATGAATAGAAAAATTAATTAAGCCGATAAGAAAAATCCATATTTTAAAGTGTTGAGTAGGCATATTAATATTAATTTTAATTTCATCAGATTGAAGAGACTATAAATTTTTTAAAGGGTCAATTCCTAATTAAGATGCACGTATTTTGTAATAATTGTATACTCAAATTGAACAAAGAGCTTATAAATTAGATCTACTATCTGTTTCAAAATAAATAAGAACTCCATATTCTTTTATCAATTATGATTACTATTATTAAATATTTTATAGACGAGGTAAATAAAGTATTATTTTTAGCACACAGTTTTCTAACGTCCAGCCTTTGGTGTTGGTAGGTTTAGATTTAAATTAAAATCATTTAATAATTTTAATTTTATTATTATCTTTCAGGTCAAGTGTATTGCAATAATTTCACTTTCAAAATTTACAATTCTATTCTTAAGACCTAAAATCATAAAATTATGATTGAAGTTATGTTCAACTATTGTAAAACAATTATTCTTACAGCTTTTCTTATATATGATAAAAAAATATATTATAAGAAATCATAATTTTTATGTACTTCAATCATACCTTTATGATTTTAGGTCTTGAGAATGGAATTGTAAATTTTGAAAGTGAAATTATTGCAATATACTTGACCTGGAAAGATAATAAAAATTAAAATTATTAGGCAAATATAAAAAGAAAGTTGTGTACTGTGCTTGTCACACCAGATTTTTTGTGTCAAGATATATTTAGTTCTGCCAATATATTGGAATTCAAGATACACACATGTAAAAATTTATAAACATAGAAAAATATTTATATTTTGTTACCATGGCAACAATTTCTCCCAGTGGCCTTCAAACAATTTTGAGAGCAAAATGAGAATATACATTTGAAAGAACATCTAAAAAATAATTGATTTTTGAATTTTAATCAAAATCGTTAGAGCGAATTTTGAGAAAACTGAAAAAATACAACAATAAAATACTAGTACTCTTTGGCGGATTTTGTTCTAAAGCTTCGTGTCATGTCCCAAGGGGATACCAAACTTAAATATAAAATTTCAATCTCTTAGCTCTTTTCGTTCTTGAGATATTTTGTTCACACACACACACACAGAGACACAGACGCACACACGACATACAGACAGACCATGTTTCGAAAAACACTTTTTCCGACTCAGGGGACCTCAAAACGTGTATATCCATCAAAATTTCGACATCGAATTTTTGACATGAATCCAATACTTTCTCTCTATTATGTTAAGAAAGTAATAATATGATTACTATATTTTAATTTTATAAAGTTCTCATTAAGTTGAAACCCTATTTGACCCAAAAACAAATTATTCAACAACTCATTCAATGAATTCTAAAAAAATTGGACACAAAATACCCGCTATACCCAATTTTTTTTGAGTCGGATAATATATTATACAAAGCCACCATCTTGTCATATATTATTTATATTAAAAAAAAAGAAATATATACTATATATATATATATATATATATATATACTTACATTTATGAAATAAAATTAAAAATTTATAGAGGAATAAAAAACAAAAGAAAATTCAATATATGTTGAACGTTATTTCCCTAAGGCCATTTTCATATGTGGTTTGGCAGAAATTCCTCTCTATATAAATCATATTGAGAATGCTACTATAGGACTAATATAATATTTATGTTTTGAAATAAAGGAAAACAACCTATTTTAGAAAATGATTATATAGGTGTCTCGCAGGATTTATATGTTTTTGATTTTTCTTTAAAAGTTCTCAAAAACATCATTGATTTTTCCCCTTTTTAATTCTCTGTTTAAAGGAAAAATATATATAATAATTGCTTGATTCTATATCAAGTGAATAAACATACAAATACAGTATTATTTATTTGTAATAATTTAATTACCCGCTGATTTTTTCAAAAAAATATTAATTATTATATTTATTTTATTAAATATTTTAAATATTCATCCATTGTGCGGGTTTGTTCTATATTAAATTTAATATGTAGGACTTGGCATATGTTTCATTTTTTTTTTTTATAATTAAGAGAGGGAGATTTGGCAAAATTAGTCAGAACCTCTTATTTATGACAGGAGATAAGATAAGGAATTTTTTTTTATCTCTTTCTGACCTGAGGGTGTAATTAAGTTGAGAACACGAATTTTACTAATGAGAGATTTGATTGGGGAAAATTTTCATCTTCGCTATTTTTATTATTGATCTTTAATGTTGATCACTACATTTAAAAAAAAATGAAAAAAATGAAAATCCGTCCAGTAGTTTCGGAGTCTATGCTTAGCAAACAGTCAGACATACATTGTCTTTTATAGATTTTTTTATTATGATATTTTTTATTATAGATTTATAGATTTTATTTAAATAGGCTATTAATTATTATTTATTAATTCGATTAAGTTATATTAATATAATGAATATAGAATATGAAATTTTTTATTTTGAAATTCTTAATTATTATGCCTAATGAAGCCTGCCGCTAAAGAGTGGAGGTTGAGATCCAAGTCTAGGAGCGTAATTTCGCCCAATCATAAACACAAACTTATCTCGCAAATTTGCTATTTTAAACGATATAAGTATTGACTGCCTAATGAACATTCTATTTGAGCGTAGATTGAAAATTTACAAAGCTCTACCTACACTGTAAAAAAAATCTTAATTTTAGTGTTTTGGAATTAAATACTAAATTTACTTTGCTCAGGAGCCCACATCTTGTGGGTACTTGGATGGCGATCACGAGCTGCCCGAGCTGGGACAGGCAGTCCTTCAGTTCTTTAAATGTCTGTCTCTTGCTTCCTCTTTTCAACAGGTGTCAGACAGTGCGACGGGCCGGCCTGTCCTATTTCTTCCGGTCGTAAAATAGATAGGATGGGGGAAAGAGTCAAGTCCGCCGACCCCGCATCGCGGGATCAAGGCGCGGAGAGAAGGAATACTAGGAATACTAAATTTACTAATTTTTCTTGTAAATCATAACTACCGGTACTATAATTTGACTACTAAATTTTCAAATTTATGCGTTCAAATATTTTTTACAACAAAAAAACATTTTTAAATTACAATTTTTTTCAAAAATACAATATGTATTGTAATTTTACATACATTGTATTGTAATTTTCGAAAGCAGTTTGGCTGGGAATTAGAATGGGCATACGTACAAAATAAGAAAATTTACATTTTGTCATCCACTTTTTTTTATTATTTTATTCTTTAACATTTCTGTTCGAAATAAAAGTGGAAAGAAAATTTCACGTTCAATTTATTGAAATAATCCAACCGCTAAAGTAGACTGTGTTCAGTCCATACTTTGAGGACTTTTCTTTGAAGAGATGAGCCAAAAAGCATCTGAGCCACTCATTGTTCATTTAAAAGGAAATTTTACTTTCATAAATAAGTTGTTGAATTGTTGATATTTCACAATCCTTAAATAAAGTAACTTTTTCTTTTGAATTTTTGATAAAGTTAATCGGATTCCCCACCCCAATTACCGGGAGTTTAAAGCTATTGTCGATTTTAGGGAGGGGGTTCGGATCTCACGTAGTTCGATGTAAATTTATTTTAATCATATCGATACAAGTTTATTATAAATAATAATAGCTCGATAATTGGATCGTGAATAATTATATCGTTTAAATGGCATCAGATGCCGACAAGACTTAAAAAATAAGTTAATGAGATAAATAAATTTTCTAAGTAAAGGAAAAATAAATTCGAATTTCCAATATATCTATTCATTTCTATTATTTTGTAGTTTCCCTGAATAGCAATCGACTGGCATTCATGAAAGAAAATTAAAATGAATGTGGCACGATCAAAGCGGATTCAAATAAATAGGAATATATTGCAAATGGGTCAAATGATGATATAATTTACCAAAAACAAATAAATTTACAATCGGAAAAACTAAATACAATAATATTTATTTTATAGCCGCTTAATTTAATAAATTATTTATACTCACACATTGAAGGTTAATTAGCATTTAATCAATAACATTTAAAAGTGGAAAGAAATATATATTTTAAATAAACTAAATAAATAGCCCTTTTACCTTAGAGAAGAGGTTTTTTAGTCCTTCGTTTCCCGTCCGGAGTGATAAATTTAATTAAATTAGCTAAATAGGAGGTCGAGGGTCCGGTGGCCTGGTGCAATGGATAGCACGCCTATGTCCTGGAAAGGCGGAGATCCTGGGTTCGATTCCCGGGGGCCATGGGATGTTTGGCCTCGAATAAAAAAACACTCACATGTCTTGTTAATTAAATTATATTAGCTTTTGATGCTAATAAAGAGTAAATAAATTTTTGCATAAATAATAATATTGCTAATTAACATAACGTAATTAATCAATAAATGAAACAAATATGTTTTAATATAAAAACGGGTATTTATTAATTTTATTAAAATATTTATCTTTCCCTAAATAATGCCCTTAAATATTATATTTAGTATTTCTTCTTTCATACCTACATAGTTATTTTTTAAAATTTGTTTTAAGGTCTTTTTCGGTATCTAATTCATTTAATTTAATTTTTTTTTTAATTTTCCATTATCGGCTACTGAGGTTATTTAAGGGTTTTAGTATACATACTGTATGTATTTTAAATCCTATGACCCGATAGCTATCGGGGGACGTTCCACAGGGGGTTCACCGCGCTTGGCATTGTTTGAATGAAACATTCTTAGCGGCTGGTTGTCGGCTTTAAGTCTTTGCCAGACTCCTGGCTTTAATTTAATTAATAGAACTGATATAATTTGAAAAAATATTTTATCTGATAAAGAATTATTCTGCCGTGAGACTGTGTCGAATATATAGACAAGTTAAAGTAGACACTATTATTATTATTTGAAATTCCTATCTGGATCCCCGTTTATTTACCCGAGGTGCTTTCGTGCACGAAGACACACACCTCAAACCCAACTGGCCTCTGGCCGTAGCCATCTACCGGCACCCCGTTAAGTTACATCATTTCCTATCTCTAACTCCTCCTCCTGCTTTCGTCTCTAGCTAGTCAACTAATCCTTTTTTCTGGTTCCAACCGGCTCCTTATATCCAACCTCTTCTACGCTAGGGAGGTAAAGTAGACACTGAAAAAACTTATGCAAATATGTAAATTATTAGTATGATCTTACAGAGTCTGAAAAAGATTCCGAAATTTTCAGACTCTGTAATATCATATTGATTAATTTGCATTGTTATCATTCATAAGCAATTTTTTTGAAACATTCGCTAGAGACAACTCTATTTCCAAAAAGACTCAAAGACAACTGTAGATGGCGCAATAAAATTAGCCGAAACGTTTTATATAAGAAGTCTGTTTTAATCAATAGGATCCTTCTAGGCTGCTATCCTCCAGATCACATCTCATTAATAGTTCACAGCCACATCCCATCAAATTAAAAAAAAAAGATTATCTGGTCAAAATTTTTTAATATTGATCTGATGCTTCAGAGATTCGAATCATAATCTGCAAATACCAATTCACACCAAATTTGCAAAACCATTTTATCGATCTGTTCATTACATGTCAATTTGAATGCAATATATCCAAGTCTAGACGTTAATTTGATTGGAGATTTCTGTTTTTGAAGTCCAGGTCTTGATCACATTAATCAATATAGTAAATCAACGATATATTGATCAAATTAATAATTATATCATGTCCAAATGTCTCCGTTTGTAAAAGATGGAATTCTCAAGTATCGCGTGATGGCTTTATTATTTTTTGAACTGCACTATAAATAATTTGTTTATGTGTTTGAGCATATGATTTATGATCCCTTTAACATATTATTTAATTATTTATTCAATTGTTTTTTTATTTTTATTAAGACAAGCTTTCATATTGGTTGATATATTGTAATTTTATTGGGGTTTACCCTTCCTCTCGAACTGATAGTGCTCACGTACCGTACATATACGAGGGGAGAACATGACTATGAGAATGTTTTTGTTTATATTCTGTCCTTATTCAACTGGGTGTCGCCATTATTTTTGTTAATGCCCGGATTTTTTTTTTTATAAAACTTCATGTTTATCTAATAATTATATTTTTTTTTTGTCAAGTTAATCTCAAAATTTTTCTAATTTGTATAAAACGTATTTAAATTTAAATATAGCAGGTAGATATGTATGTCATTTGGGGAGATTTAAGATTAAAAAAAAAGGGGGAAAAATAGTTGGCAAGAACATATTTCAGTATTTCACTCACATACGAGAGAGAGAGAGGGGTAAAAATAAAACGCAGCCATTATGGCTGGCGTCCATCGAATTAATATTTAAAATATAAAATATACACATTTATGTATTTTTTTTTCACTTTTTCTCTCTCTTTCTCTATGGTTCTTTAAATTCTAATCATACTGTCCATTTACTTAATGACAAAAGATAAATTTTACAAAAAGACGAGATTTTTTTTATTAATGAATTTAAATATTAGAATACATAAATAGAGTTTTTTACTTTTTGTATTACATATGTTTATGTAATAGAGATGTACGAATAGGGGAAATATTCACCCCTCGGTTTTCAAAAAAATATCTTATAAGATCTCTTTAATAATAATAAAAATAAATAAATTGTGATTATAAAAGGGTAGGGAAGAAACTTTTACTTCTAATGCCACTTGAGCTTTTAAATTTGTATAAATATTTCACTTTAGTATTTTTGTAATGAATCTTATACATAAATTTTTACTAAATTCTTCAGAACCTCTATGAATTTTAATTTAATTTTAATTAAAATTTAATTTTTTTTTTTTTGATCATTCAGATCTGAACTTAAGTCGACTAAAGTTGATGATTTTTTTTATTATTTATTATAGGCTTAATTACAAACAGAATTTAAATTTTTATTTTTTTAAATTATAAATTTTTACTCTACTGGCACGCCCGTCAGGAACGGCCCTGATTACATACGAGTATTAGGTTGTTAATTAATTCCACTTCCTAGTTTTTTTTCTCTCTCTGTCACTATATAAATAATGATTTAGATGATTATCTTTATTATTTATCAGATGGTTTTTTTGTTTTACTACCGATTGATGTGTGAAAAAACACACAAGTTCAAAAACTTGCCTTTATTAAAAAAAAAAAAAAAAAAAAAAATACAATAATCTATAAATGTTTATTTTTTTAATTATGGTAATAAAAAGAGCCACCCTTCAAATTTATTTTATTAAATATCTCTGCTAATTTAAACAAATATTTTTTTTTTTTTTTTTTTTTTATTAAAAACATTCACACTTTTTTCTCATTCACACTCACACTCACACACACATTCACACAGTCTTTTCGGCAACTTAGGCCATTTAAGACTTTGACGATAGCCGTTGTAAGTAATATATAAATTGTAGGTTCAGGCATTTTCTATTTAAGCCATCTGGTATCCAAATGGCTTAAATAAAATCATCGGACTGCCTGGGTCCGAACCCGCGACGTTTGGTATAGGAGGGAGGCACGCTACCTACTACGCCAAACTCGGGGGCAAACAAATATTTAAAATGTAATGCTTATTAGTCTATTTTTCTATCATTGTTGACAATAGTATTGAAAAATTAATTGAAGGGAGTTAAAAAATTAATTGAAATTTTGGATGAAAAAAATGTCCCATTTCATTAATTATATCTTTCCTGACAGTAGCGTAACTAGGTGGGGGCGAAGGGGGGCTCTCGCCCCTCCGCCCCAAGCACATCAAGCCTTTGGCGCCCCTCTATACCGACATAGGCGCCCTAAGGCATCTAAAATATAGCCCAGGGACGGTGATTTTATCATATTCTTTCCATAGATTGTCCAAAAACACGGATAGTTTTCTTTTAAATTATATTACAACCTAAAAAACGACGCCCTTGTTGAGCTTCGCCCCCTCCGCCCTCAAAGGCTAGTTACGCCGTTGTTTCCTGAATATATCTAGTAGAATAATGTTAATATTGAAGGAATATGAAATTAACCATAAACTCAAATTTGCCTGCCTATCTTATTATTAATATGAAAAATTAATTAAAATAACTTCTCAAAGGATAAAGGGGAGGAAAAAACGAAATATACTCATAGTTCGCAAGTTTTAGTCATTAATTTTGTCAGGTAATAACTTTTTTATGACGTGACCACCTGTCTGGTCTTCCAAAATGGTGTCAAATCAAAAGGCTTCTGTCCAGATTTTATAGGCGTATAAACTTTATTATGATAAGTCCAAATTTGAAGTTCTATTCTAGTAAATGAAAGGTAGTGGAATGCGTTATTAAAAAATAAAATATTTAATACTTATTTTGTGAGAATTTTAAAGTAATAATAATTATGCTTTTTGAAAGTAAATTCTCACCACTGGTTATAACCAGATATCAGCTTTTATCACATTTTTTTTTTTACACCTGAATTTCTAGCTAACAGTTAATATTACGGTCTCTACTTTAGAAGACTATTTCTTTGGGGACTTTATTGAGTTTTATTCCAAAATACAAAGTAGACTCTCTTGATACTCCAATGTAATGGAAATCAATGCGTTTGTCCACAAGATTTGTTTTCTTTAAATTTTATTTAGTCCAAGTGTCAGGAAAAACACAAGATTTGCGGCTTTCTTGAGTTTAAAATACGTATATCGTAATTTATTAGGGTTTTTAGTTAAGTCCCATCAATTTATTTTTTTTCTTTATAAATGAATAGATTAATTAAATAAATTAATAAAAAAAATTTTTTTTAATATTAATTCAATTCAAAACATTTAGCGAAAAAATTTATTTTAATACTGTATAAACATTTTAATGGAATATTATTTTATATTATTAATATAATATTTACCTAATGAATTTTAATTTATTTGATAAATGTAATTCTGAGAATTTTATTATAATTTTATAACAATTTAATTATATTTTTTTGTTTATTGTTCACATGACTTACCCTATTCAGCAATTTTTACTTTCTCTTACCTCTATATATATGTTAATATATATAGAGAGAAAGTATTGGATTCATGTCAAAAATTCGATGTCGAGATTCTGTTGGATATACACGTTTTGAGGTCCCCTGAATCCAAAAAAGTGGTTTTCGCGACATGGTCTGTCTGTGTGTCTGTCTGTCTGTCTGTCTGTGTGTCTGTGAACAAAATATCTCAAGAACGAAAAGAGCTAGAAGGTTGAAATTTTATATTTAAGTTAGGCACCCCCATGGGACGTGACACGAAGCTTTTGAACAAAATTGGCCAAAGAGTACTAGTACTTTACTGATGCACTTTTTCAGTTTTTTTCGATTTTCTCAAAATTTGCTCCAACGATTTTTTTTTAAATTCAAAAATCAATTATTTTTTAGATTCTCTTTAAAATGTATATTCTTATTTTGTGATTGAAATCTTCTGAAGACCACTTTACTCTTGTACTCCATAGAAAAGATAGGAGAAATGGTTGCCATGGTAACAAAATATAAATATTTTCCCATACTTATAAATCTTGAAAATCGAATGTACTGTCGGAAACTAAATACATGTCGACACAAAAAATCTGGTGTGACAAGCACAGAACACAACTTTCGATTACCGAAGGTAAGAGAAAGTTGTGTGCTGTGCGCCAGTCACACCAGATTTTTTACTTTCTCTGCCTATATATTAATATATATAGACTAAGTCGCGTAGCCCGCCTTCGGCGGGCTTTCCGCCTAGCAAGGGGGCTGCGCCCCTGGACCCCTTGCTGGCCTTCGGCGAGCAAGTTTATTCCCAATTTGGGATATTTCTTGTTGCAATGCAAGTGTTAAGATGTTAAGGAAGGATCTTATATTCAAGCGAGGCGAGGGTACCGATTGGGAACAGCACAAAAGGGTCTGTTTATGACTGTTTAAAGGGTCAGTCACCTGAGTCCTCTCTTCGTTATTCAACTGCTGCGTAGCCCCCAACCCCAGCCCATAGTCAGGTAGGAAGCTGGTTCTCAGAGCATAAAGGACGCTCTCTAATTTCTAGCCAACTTGTTGATTTTGTGTTCCCATATTGAAGAAATTTGATTATAATTAATTTTCCAAAACATTTAAGAGATTCAAATTATTACTACGTTACTCCCAGAGCCATGTATTATAGGTGTACTTAATTTCAAATGGATTCATTGAAAATTGTGGATTTCTATAGAACACATACATACATATTTACATACATACATACATTTTTCCCATTTCATTTTTATATATATAGATAGAAAGTAATGGTTTCATGTCAAAAATTCGATGTCGAGATTTTGATGGATATACACGTTTTGAGACCAAAAAAGTGGTTTCTGCAACATGGTTTGTCTGATGTGTGTGTGTCTGTTTGTGGGCAAAACACCAGATTTTTTTATACAATCAAATAAATGTCGGGGAGTTTGGAAACAGAGAAGAACAACAGCCACCAAGGTTGCATTGAAGCTATTAGGGGCGTATATAAGGGGGGGGGGGGGGCGAGAGGCCCCCCCCCGAAATTTCTCAAACACATATACATATACAGGGATATACAGACATCAGCGCAACAAATTTTTCCGCAGGATGGAAAACTTTGGTTCCGAAATTTTTGAGTTCAGGCCCCCCCCCCGAAAAAAATTTCTATATACACCCCTGGAAGCAATTGTCAAGCACGGGTAGATAACCCCGAGATACGAACGTGTGGAAAACATTTCGGTTGCCAACCAATCTAAAATGTACTGTATATATATTCTTATTATAAAATAAAACAAATAAAATACAAATATAACGGCAAAAACTCGGATGAGTCGAAAAACCAGGATGTGGAGCGTTCCCCGATTCCCAACAATTCTATTATATTTCAGTAAAGGGAAAATTAAAATAATCACCATGTAGGCCTAAATAAGAATGTGATATTAAAGAAATAAAATTAAAATATCTAGGCCTATCTTTTCTTTATAGAAACTTAAATGTCCAAGAGGAAATATTCTTGCAAAGTAATTAGGTTAAGTTGGTGCTGTTTGTTTTAGAATCAAATTATGTCTATAATTAAAACTTCAATTAAAGAAAAATTGTATTATTCAGATTTTGTATAAAGTTTATTATTAAAGCCATGCTATCAGAGAAAGTAGACATAAATTTACATTATCTTTTAAGTAAATTTCTTTAACGGCTTAAAATGGAGAAAGGAAACTCGTTCCCGTTCAAGACAGTATCTTGTTTAAAGAATCTCAACATTTGGGAAATGAGGAATCCCAAAAAAAAAAAAAAAAAAATCCAGAGCTTACAAAAAAAAGACCAATCCATTTTAGTATTTAAAGATATTATATGATAGCCATGTGAAATCAGTCATAATAAAAGGGGAAGAGAGGGTTTAAATAATGGCCTTTTAGGACAGAAAAAGCTGTTCAATAAATAAGGACTTCTCAAAGATAAATAAAAATAAATTTTGCCATTACAAAAATTTTTCTGATGGCACTTTTTCATAAACTTTTTAAAGGGATAAAATATATAACAATTTAGTTTTTACTCGTTATTATTAAGTGGCTTTTAGGGCTACGAAACAGTACTTTGGATTCTTCTAAAGACCTCTATCAATCAAATAATTTTTTTTTTACCCCTTTTAAAAAGGCTATTTCCTATTGTTTCTTCTTTTTATATATATATATATATATTTTCGTGTTTACAACATCAGAAAAAAAATAAAAAATTTCATTTCTGTGACGTCAAAATAATTTTTTAGCCCTCGGTCCTTGGTGTGCGCATGCTGCGGTGGTTTGCATGTTGGCTCTCCATTTTGAATCAAGAGTCACGGGTTCGCATCCCGTTCCATACGAGAAAATTTATTTAAATTAAATTGGCTACCAATCAATTTAAATAAATAGGGACAGGGTCTAAATGGCTATAGATGAGACCTTAAATAAAAAAATCTAGTGTGACTGGTCGCATAGCAGCTTGTCACACCAGATTTTTTGTGTCGAGATATATTTAGTTTCCACCGTTATATTAAGGTGCGTACACATCTGCGCTCTGCTCCGCTCGCGAGCACCATGTTCGTTGTTTTGAGATGCTCGCGAGCCGCTCGAGAGCTGCTCGCCGCGATCCATCTCTTTGGATCGCGGCAGGTTCGTCAAAATAAATAATTTCAACGAACATGGGACGAGCAACGAACACGAGCCGCGAACTGCTCGCGAGCGGAGCAGAGCGCAGATGTGTACGCACCTTTAGAATTCAAGATGTATAATTCATAAACATGGGAAAATATTTATATTTTGTTACCATGACAACCATTACTCTTATCTTTCCTATGAAGCCCAAGAATAAAGTGTGCTTCAAACAACTTCAGGGCAAAATGAAAATATACATTTTAA
The DNA here is from genome assembly GCA_023213315.1 of Euborellia annulipes. Lineage (NCBI taxonomy): Eukaryota > Metazoa > Arthropoda > Insecta > Dermaptera > Anisolabididae > Euborellia > Euborellia annulipes. The sequence goes on along the minus strand of JAKCPI010014198.1, from coordinate 181 downwards.
AGAAAAAAAATGATTTATGAATTTTAATCAAAATCGTTTGAGCAAATTTTGAGAAAATCCAAAAAAAAAAAAAAAAAAAAAAAAAAAAAACTGAAAAAGTACATCAATAAAGTACTAGTACTCTTTGGCCGATTTTGTTCAAAAGCTTCGTGACTCGTGCCAGGGGGGTGGCTAACTTAAA
>JAKCPI010014196.1:0-26226 GCA_023213315.1 Euborellia annulipes | reverse complement strand
TTTTTTATATTTTATTGTTTATTCTCTAAATTAGTCGTATTTTTAGAGATAATTTATGAATATCTGTCATAATTACAGTATTTACTTGCACAATTGACAAAAAATAATGTATAATCTAATCAATACAATTTAAATAAGAAAAACTTTAATGTTGATTTTCTCAAATCTCGGTACCTGGCGCTTGACACACATTTATGTAACAGGGTCAAAGTATGAAGAGGAGCTAGAAAAAGAGCCTCAATTTATACAGTAACTTCATTTCAGGTTTTGCTTGAGGGGGGAAGAGGGGAGGGTAAAAAAAATCATTTATACCCTCTATATAATATAGAAATCAATTTTTTGAATAATAATATTTTTATCGGCGCCCTTGCCTGGATAAATCCAGCCCTGTGCGCACCTTTTACCAACGGAAATAATTAACGTTTTCTGCTACTAAACAATTCATAAAAAAAAGAGCTCAGAAGGTGGTGTGTAAACTTTAGGATTAAAAATAATCCTAATCCGTTTTCTTGATCTCTTCTTATTACCTACCTAACAAAAACCTATTTAATTTTATCGGACCAAATTAAATCGCTTTTAATATTATGTAACGAACGAACGAACGAACGCCTGCCTATTGGATTTGCTACTGCAAATGGCGATTAACTTTAATAGGGATGGAGAAAGAGAGAAAATAAACGAATTTTATCTTTTCATATTATTATTATTATTATTATGTGACGCATCTTGGAAATATAAATATTCCACTTGCCTGTAAAAAGGAAATTAAAAAAGAAAATTATCTTTTTATTGTAAATAATTTTTAATATAAAATTTCGTTAATCTCAAAATAAATATACATGTATAATCTCCAAAAAATGATAAGAGCATGGGCGTAACTAGGTGTTCCCGGGGAGGGGGGGGCTTCCCCAGAAGGCTCCCTGCCAAAGGAAAATTGGGGCCTTCCGGGCCCCCCCGGAGGATGATAAGAGTAGAGTAGCCAAGGAGTAATGGATCCAGAAAACTATTCAAAAATTCTAGGAATTTTGTGAACATTTTTAAAGATTCCTTCCACCCTTCAAAATGTTCCCTTACCGATGGCATGACAATACATTTTCTTTCTAAAGTCGTCAGAGTCAAATTTTTTAAATTTTCGCTAAGGGACGGTTCATTATCCCACCCTCGAACATTCAAAAAAAAAAAAAAAAAAAAAAATGGTTTTTTGAAAAGAAGAAATTCGATAGCGTAGGCCAGGGGTCGGCAACCTGAGGCCCTTTGCAACTTTTTGCCCTCCAAAGCACGAATATAATTTTTTCTATATTTATTTTTAATTATATTTATACTCACTATATGATATATAAGCACTATTTAAGATAGATTTGAATGTGCGGCCTGCATAAAAAATTTTATTTTGAAAATGGCCGGCCATCCGAAAAAGGTTGCCGACCCCTGGCGTAGGCAGGCAGCATAGAATAGATTTTTTTTTTCGTCGAGGTCGTCTACGAAATTTAAATAAAATATTTTTTTCTATGCTCTCTGTCTACACCTATTTTATTGATAAATAAATTCCTAAAATATTGAAAATTTAGCATTTTCTTACATCTTATTAAAACTGCCGAAGCTTTGGTCTATTTGGTACCGTGCCTACCTTCTATACCAAACGTCGCGGGTTCGGACCCCAGGCAGTCCGATGATTTTATTTAAGCCATTTAGATACCAAATGGCTTAAATAAGAATGCCTGGACCCCCAATAGATATATTAATCAACAAATAACGGTTATCTTCAAAGTTTTAGATGGCAGAAATCTTTCAAATGAAATGAAATAAATCCCTTGTATCCCTATGGGGAAAACTAACGCCATCTCTTGTCGCCTAGAGTAACTCGGTAGTCAATCGTGTCCTAACGGATTTTCGAGACGCGCACGTAATAGAAAACATTTATTTATTTTACATCCCAGCAATCATTAAAAACTTAAAATATACTTTACCTAAGTACACATTTTAAATCTTATATTCAAATTTTTGATTTTTTTAAACGAAATTTGGACATGGTTCATTTTTACATCGAATAACTACCATAATTTACTATCCAAAAAGGGAAAAATAAGAAAATTGTTTACTTTTGGACTTTTGCTTTGAACCACTCATATTAACATATATAGGTCAGAGAAAGTAAAAATTGGTGATACACCAGTAATTTTTTTTTTTTTTAATATTATTAGAGAGATGTCCCTTTGTTATTTTGTACACCTCACCCAGTCCCAATTGGGGACGTCTTTTCCATGGAATCAAAGTTTAAATTAAGTGGCGCCTCTTGAGAATTGTCGTTTGGGATTTATTCCATCCCTTGCTTGTTTGTTATTGTCCAAATGCATTACATAGCTCTAGCTCTTGGTTGGTTGGTTGGTCACACCACCTAATTGAAAACAAGACAAGCAGAGAAAGAAAGGGAGTATGACACGTGCAAAAAGACCCAGCCGTGCTCGGAATCACAAATACCCTTAACTATATGTCACAAAAATGTAATAAATTAATAAAAGAGAAAAAAGAAAGCATCTGCTGAATGAAATAACAAATATCTGTCTAGATCAGTGGTTCCCAACCTTTTTTGGCCCACCGCCCCTTTCTGGAGGATGACTAACACCTATCGCCCCCCTTTACATTTTCAATGTATGGCTAATTTTAATTTGAAGTAAAGTGTAAATAATAAAGCACTTTTATTTTTTTAAACAATTTTATTACCGTAGGCCTATATACAGGGCCGCAGACAGACTTGACGGGCCCCGGGGCTACTTAGTAATACGGCCCCCCCCCCCAAAAAAAAAAAACTTAAAGTTTTCTTTTTTTAGTATGTAAAAGGCTATTGTGGCCTTCATGCCAACCCTTTTTTACACATTTTTTGACACAACTTTTGAAATAGTTATACATAGCTTACAATATTTATTTAAATAAAGTTATATAAAATTTTTTCAAAATTTCCTAAACAAAGAGTTACAAAGTTTTAATTTATCGAGGCCAGATCTGAACAGAGGATTTCCGGGGGAATCTGGGGGTATGGAAAATTTTTTGAAAATTAGCCACTGAAACCTGCGTTTTTAGCTATCCTGAGTCGTGAAAAAGATCAAACTTGATTTGAGCTTAAAGGGCCCGGGCCCCAGAGGGAAAAAAATTCAAGAAAATGATTTTTTTAAATTGAAATTTAGGATTTGAGCTAAAAGTGACGTTTCAATTCTAGATTGGAATTATCTTCTTCTTAAGATAATATTTTGTCCTCTTCTATCCTGACTATCCTGTAAATAGGAGATTTTTCTCTTTGATTTTTATTTTTTTAAATTTTAGTAAACTAATAATTTTTCTCCCTTTGAATAGTCATCGCCCCCCAATCGCCCCCCGCTTATTTATCGCCCCCCTGAAAACCCAAATCGCCCCCTTGGGGGCGGTCGCCCCCAGGTTGGGAACCACTGGTCTAGATTATTGTAGAATTTCAATTTAAAAAAATAAAATTATTGAATCATTCCCATATAAATTTGTTTTCATTATCTATTATAACGCCTGTTTATTTAAGATGTGCCTAAATATCAAAATTTGGAGCCCTAAATTTGTGAATTTGACTTTCCCTTACTATTACTATTATATATGGTCCCTGTTATGCATTAGTGTGTCAAGCGCCAAAAAAAAATTAAAAATTGAGTTAAGCACGGAATATTGTTTCAAATGCTATAATTGGACCCTGTTATGCAATGGTGTGTCAAAGACCAAACAGTTTTGAGAAAATCAACAATAAAGTTTTTTGTTTACATTGAATTCTATATAATTTTTTTTCTTGTCAATTGTGCAAGGGTCATTCCACGTCAGTTCAACCAGGCCATTTCACCCATAATCTCAGATTTTTATGAAACTTGGTATGTTTGTTCTATATATATAGATAAGTAACAGCACCAAATTGCAATTTTTTATCTCACTTAGTTTTCGAGTTATAGCTCTTTAAAGTTTTGATTTTTTTCACCTTGCGCGGCTCGAATAATGCCAAACAAAATGTGACATGGAAGAGAAAATAATTTCTCATTTGCTTATTTGACACCCAATCTTGATGAAATTTTTTTGGTAGGTTCTTTAAACAATAAGGAATTAGAAAAAAAATATATCACGAATCTAAGTTAATCATAAAATATAAAAAAAAATTCATATTGTTGATTTTTTTTAGTTGTGAAAACGCAAACATGGGTTAGCGCTAAAGCCAATATCTCCAAAAGGGAATGAGATATTCAAGAAATTTCTTTTTCTAAATAATCTACATGAAATGGGCTTTAATTTAGTAAAATAAAAACTTTGTGTATTTTGTTCCCTCTATTTCTAAAATTCATTGCAAGTTTCAATATATAGTTTTACATGTTAAAAAGGTTTCAAGGCCAAAATGAAAATATACATTTTAAAGAGCATCTAAAAAATAATTGATTTATGAATTTTAATAAAAATCGTTGCAGCAAATTTTGAGAAAATTGGAAAAAACTGAAAAAGTACATCAGTAAAGTACTAGTACTTTTTGGCCGATTTTGTTCAAAAGCTTATTTTGAGTGTCGGGGAGGGTACCTAACTTAAATATAAAATTTCAACCTCCTAGCTCAATTCTTTCATGATTTCAAATGGACACTGTGTGTGTGTCTGCTTAAAACTGAACACAAACGAAAACACAATCAATTCAATTGAAAGCATGAAAGGATTGAGCTAGGAGGTTGAAATTTTATATTTAAATTAGGTACTCTCCCGGACACTCAAAATAAGCTTTTGAACAAAATCGGCCAAAAAGTACTAGTACTTTACTGATGTACTTTTTCAGTTTTTTCCAATTTTCTCAAAATTTGCTGCAACGATTTTTATTAAAATTCATAAATCAATTATTTTTTAGATGCTCTTTAAAATGTATATTTTCATTTTGGCCTTGAAACCTTTTTAACATGTAAAACTATATATTGAAACTTGCAATGAATTTTAGAAATAGAGGGAACAAAATACACAAAGTTTTTATTTTACTAAATTAAAGCCCATTTCATGCAGATTATTTAGAAAAAAAAATTTCTTGAATATCTCATTCCCTTTTGGAGATATTGGCTTTAGCGCTAACCCATGTTTGCGTTTTCACAACTAAAAAAAAATCAACAATATGAATTTTTTTTTATATTTCAGGATTAACTTAGATTCGTGATATATTTTTTTTCTAATTCCTTATTGTTTAAAGAACCTACCAAAAAAATTTCATCAATATTGGGTGTCAAATAAGCAAATGAGAAATTATTTTCTCTTCCATGTCACATTTTGTTTGGCATTATTCGAGCCGCGCAAGGTGAAAAAATCAAAACTTTAAAGCGCTATAACTCGAAAACTAAGTGAGATAAAAAATTGAAATTTGGTGCTGTTACTTATCTTTATATAGAGAACAAACATACCAAGTTTCATAAAAATCTGAGATTATGGGTGAAAATTTTTGATTTTTTTGGTTGATTTGACGTGGAATGACCCGCAAGTAACATTAAATATAAATTTTTTTAGGACATATTTCATAAAAAAAAACTATTATTTAAGGCATTTGAAACAATATTCCGTGCTTAACTCAATTTTGAATTTTTTGGTCTTTGACACACCATTGCATAACAGGGTCCAATTAATAGTATTTTTGATGAAATATAACCAAAAAAAATTTACTTGATTAATTGTCAAAAAAAATTATATATAATCTAATCAAAACAAAAAGCTTTATTGTTAATTTTCTCAAAACTCGGTAGCTGGCGCTTGACACACTAATGCGTAACAGCCATATAATAGTAAGGGGAATAATTGTGAAAAATTTAACATCCCAATTTTATTTAGAGTTCTAGTAGTTGATATATATTAGATGAGATGGACCTGTCTTGTACTGGACCGACGATATGTAGTGTTCCAGGCAGTGTCGGATCCAGAGGTGTTTCTCGGGGGGGGGGTTATCTGGAGTGACTGGTCGCACAGTACACATTTTTTTCTTAATTTCGGTAATTTAAAGGCGCATTCTGTACTTGTTTGTCAGAATATAAATACAAATCAAACTTTTAAGTATTAATTTTTAAAATTTTACATAAAAAATACATTTTTTTCGAAAAAAATTATTTTTTCAAATCTCATGGGGGGGGGGGTAATTACCCCTTTACCCCCCCCCCCCCTGTATCCGCGCTTGGTTCTAGGCATATTTACTATATTTATACCATTTGTTATCCAAATGATTTAAACAAGTATCCATGCCGCGTGTGATCCGAACCCACGCCCCTTGTTTCTAGACTATCATTATTGACATTTGTCAACATCTCTAACCTCTCGGAGACTGGTAGAGGTACATGTTTTAATTAAAATAACATTAAAAGGGGATTTCATCAGGCTATCTACGTTAATAAAAAAAAAAAAAAACACGCTCTATTCTCTCTCTCTCTCTGTTTTTCTCCTTAATTCAGTTAAGGGAATAATTTTTTTTTTCAATAAATATTTTTTTTTTTTTATAAATTAAAAAATAATTGGGTTCCTCTTTGAAATTTATAATTAATATTAATTAATTATAAAAGAAAGACTTTAATAATATTTTGTTTTAATTAAAAAGCCTAAAAAATTTAATTAATTTTTTATATTATTAAGAAATTGATTGGAGAAATTATTTTTTGAATTTTCTAGGCATCTGAAGCCATTTAGACCCGCCGTCTATTAGTCTACAAATCTATAAATTTATATTTTTGAAAATAGATTCACTCGGCTCTATGCTTATTTGAAGGATATGTATTAGTGAGAAACATTTTAATCTATGAATTTTTCCTCGATGTAAATATTTTCTTTTCTTCTCCATGTTAATCATATTCCCTTGTTCAAGTCCAGATAGCGTGATATGCACATCACATAAATTTCTTTATCTTAAATTAAAATATATTCAATTTTAAAAGGCATAAATAAATAATTCATTGTAAAGAACGATGCAATAATGCCTGAATTCACATGAATATCTGATTTTGTAGCCAATATATTAGTTGTACAAGATGAAGTTTTGCCCTATCTATAAAATCCGCCTTGATACCTTATAATGATTATCAAACAGCTCTTAGGATGGTCGAGGCCTGAACCGAAACGTCAGTCGACTATATAACAGCTAGATATCTACTAGACGTATAAAATTGTAAAGTAAAAATATTCAAACAAAATCTAGTTATTAAAATGTGACTTACTGAAAATATCAATAAGAGCATAAAGTTTATTTCTTATAATTCAATATTATCTACACAAATAGAAAAAATCTGGTGTGACTGGTCTCACAGAACACAACTTTCTCTTACCCTTGTTAAGAGAAAGTTGTGATCTGTGCTTGTCACACCAGATTTTTTGTGTCGATAAGCTTATATATTTAGTTTTCGCCGATATATTCAAGAATTCAAGTAAAATTTATAAACATTTATATTTATTTATATTTTGTTACCATGGCGATCATTTCTCCTATCTTTCATATGAAGTACAAGAGTAAAGTGTTCTTCACACAATTTTGAGAGCAAAATGAAAAAAATCTGGTGTGACTGGCGCATAGCACACAACTTTCTCTTACCTTCGGTAATCGAAAGTTGTGTTCTGTGCTTGTCACACCAGATTTTTTGTGTCGACATATATTTAGTTCCCGACATGACAGTACGGAACATATGAATTCAGATGTAAAATTTATAAGTATGGGAAAATATTTATATTTTGTTACCATGGCAACCATTTCTCCTATCTTCCCTATGAAATACAAGAGTAAAGTGGTCTTCAGAAGATTTCAATTGCAAAATGAGAATATAAATTTGAAAGAGCATCTAAAAAATAATTGATTTTTGAATTTTAAAAAAAATCGTTGGAGCAAATTTTGAGAATATCGAAAAAAACTGAAAAAGTACATCAGTAAAGTGCTAGTACTCTTTGGCCGATTTTGATTAAAAGCTTATTTTTCCGGTCCAGGAGGATGTTTAACTTAAATATAAAATTTCAACCTCGTAGCTCAATTCCTTCATGCTTAAAATTGAACACACACACACACACACACCCACACACAGACAGACCATGTCGCGAAAACCACTTTTTGACTCAGGGGACCTCAAAACGTGAAGATCCATCAAAATCTCGACATCGAATTTTTGACATGAATCCAATACTTTCTCTCTCTATATATATACATATATACATAGGTAAGAGAAAGTAATATACAATTGAAAGAGCATCTGAAAAATAATTGATTTTTGAATTTTAATCAAAATCGTTGGAGCCAATTTTGAGAAAATCGAAAAAAAAAACTGAAAAAATACATCAGTAACGTACTTTTTGACCGATTTCGATTAAAAGCTTATTTTCACGCTCCTGGGGAGTTTCTAACTTAAATATAAACTTTCAGACTCATAGCTCAATTCTTTCATGCTTAAAATTGAACACAGATACACAGACAGACCATCTCTCGAAAACCACTTTTTTGGATTCAGGGGATCTCAAAACGTGTATATCCGTCAAAATCTCGACATCGAATTTTTGACAGGAATCCAATACTTTCTCTCTCTATATATATATTAACATATAGGGGGAAGGGAAAGGAAAAACCTAATATACATTTGACTTGAAATTTGTTAATTTCTACTAAATAATTTGGCAGACAGATATTCAATTTATAGCTAATAGATTTTCAAAGCTCTGGCCACTAGAAATAAAAGCGAGACTTCTACCATTTAAACCTACGTAGATCATTTAATATAGACTACACACATGCATAAAGTTTCCCTCTAAGGTAGTAATTTTCAACATAAAGTTGAAGGATTATATCTACCCAATGATCTTTTTTTTCTAAATAGGCCTAAAAACAAAAAATTTAAATATCCATACGAATAATAATAAAATTTTAGAATCAAATGACAAAAAAGCAGCAGATAAAAAAAAATCTTCTTTACCTATTTATACCAAACACCCCTGCAAGAGAAGAGAAGGTGGGGGGGGGAGGTGAGGTTTAATAGTATACGCAAAGGGCTCCCGCCCGTATAAAACCATCATCAGATTGCAGGTCCTTCGACGTCGTTCCTTCGCTCTCAGCTATCAAATAAAGGGAGAACGAAAGAAGAAAAAAAAAAGAGAGCCTCGTTAGAAAAGAAAGAGGCCATTATCCAGTCAAACATATCATTACCCCTTTTTTTCTTTACCGAGATAAAAAATAATGAGTGTGAATTGACATAATGTAAAAGTAAGGTTATTATATCACATCAATACTAGATACTTAGCCCATAAAAAATCTCTTTGCGGGAAGGTTGAAAGTTAAGAGGCTGAATATATATTGAATAAAGTGCACAAGGAAGGAAGCAGGTGCAGCCAAAATTAAAGCCTCCGATTTTGTTACAATTAATGAGACGTTTCGAGGAAACTTTATTTCCTCATCATCAGTCTTTCAAATTGTATTTGTCATTTGAAAGACTGATGATGAGGAAATAAAGTTTTCTCGAAACGTCTCATTAATTGTAACAAATTCGGAGGCTTTAATTTTGGCTGCACCTGCTTCCTTCCTTGTGTATAAATCAACAGCCACGTACTTCATTGGTTGAATAAAGTGTTTTTCAAAAATCCGTCAAAATTTGATTTTTATTTTCTCTTACGTATATCTGTAATATACACATTAAGGTGGCCCAAAAAAACCGACTATTATTATTTTTTTTTTTGAATCTCGTCTGAAAATATGTTATAAAAAAGAAAAAAATTTATGAATATTTAAAGGTCGCTGGAAAACTTCGAAATTAAGTGACAAATTAAAATAAAATTTTGAGCCACCTTTAAAAATTAATACTTTAAGTTGAAATTTAGAAAAACGTATTTTTTTTCCGTCTATAAATTCTACCATAATGAGAAAAAAAATTAAAAAAAAAAAAAAATCGATTTTTGACGAATTTGGAAATTTTTAAAAATTTTGAGCGACCCTTAAAAGATTTTTTTTGAGTTCATCTCTGGCGAGATTTCTTAAAATATGATAAACTAACATATTTTCATACGAGAATCGAAAAAAAAAAATTAGTCCGTTTTTTTTTGCGCTACCCTAATATACATAGACAGTATTGGATCCATGTTAAAACATTCGATGTCGAGATTTTGATGGAAATACACGTTTTGAGATCCACTGATTCCAAAAGAGTGTGGGTCCTGCAAAATGTCTTTCTGTGATAAAAATATCTCAAGAATGAAAAAATCTTTAATTCTAACCTACCGTGTTGAAGGAAACTAAATACATAACGACAGAAAAAATCTGGAATGACAAGCACAAAACCCAACAGGTATTACCATGGTCAATGCTCTGCCGAATTAAAATCAATTATCCCGCCCAATGCAACATATTCACGGAACACAAGAGAGGCATCTTCCCAGCATCCCTATGCTGTACAGATCACGACTAACAGAACAAATCAATTTCATTCTTCCTTTGTCCCCATGACCTCCCGTGATTGGAACAAGCTCCCTGCGTCTATCTTCCCCAAAACCTACAATCTTCAGACTTTCAAGTCTAACCTCAACAGGCATCTTCTCAGTTCCCGCAGTTGAGTTTCCCCTTTATGCTTCTCCTTTTGTTTTTATTTTCTTCCTGGCTACATGTGACTATTGGTCATTATAGGTCTTCGGACCTTATGCACCCATTCCAAAAAAAAAAAAAAAAAAAAAAAAAAAACTGCGACCTGCCGTACCAGATTTTTAGAATTACAACTTCATCTCCGAAAGTTTAGAATTCAATTATTTTGTACGAAATGAAAAAAAAATGTAGTCAATGTTAGAGTGTAGGGTGTCTATTGTGTGCATGATCGCGATCCTATTGGATTTATATCCCTAAATTTGATCCGTTCCAGGATTTTGGATTTAAATTGAAATATACCAGTCAAAAGGATTTAGATTGAGATGCTCAACCGACCCCTATCTAAAGAACTTTTATTAATTGTTTATTTTGAAATTCCATTCCATTTGAAATCGACCAATGAATGTTGCAACTGTTTCAAATTTTTTTATCTATTGCCACAATGTTGCATCATATTTCAAGTTGCTGGAAATGGGCATATCTAAAATTGCTCAAATGGATTGACCCTATAGAGAGAAACAAATAAATAAATACGCAATGATGTGATCGAGAAGAGAAATTTTATTCATGTCGTTTGTATTCCAATTCGTCCTTTTATCAAATAAAATTTGGCTTCTTTTTTTATTTATTTCTTTACAAAGCCGTGATTATGGTCGAGTCACATTTCTTGGGGCCTGATGTAGTAGTAAACGATCTGAAAAACTTAGGAATTAATTTGTAGTGAGAAGAATCGAGAATATTTTCACTTACAATGAAATAAAAAAGACTCCCAAAAAATTCAAAATTCGGCACCCCTAATATCATTTTTCAAATAAATTTATTAAATATGATTATTTAAAATCCATGACTACACACACGTGCTTTGTTGTCTATGCGAGAATTGGGGCAAATATATTTTGTAGCCGTGGTTATTTTAATTATTAGATTCAACAATTTCCCTAATCTGACACATAAAACCAAAAGAAAAGTATAAACTATGATAACGATGAAGATGATGATTAATATAATATAAAGTCAAAGAGAAGATATCAAAGAGACGATGATGGAAATTATTATTACAGAAAGTCATCACAATCATCATAAATGAAAATTTGAATACCTTCTCTCTAAGATGGGGGAAAACAAGATTTAAGTCAGAAATTAAACTCTATTTTCAACTTTGACGAGTTAAAATAAAATCTTTATTAACATCGCAAAATTTGAATGAAATATTCAGGAAAATTTTTGAACAGGAATTGTAAACTGCTTAGCAAGAAACAGTCAATAAAATAGCTGATCTTGGCCTTGTCTAACTTTTATAAAAATAAAAATAAAAATATAAATATAAATTTTTTTAATATTGGTTATAGTGGTACTTTTATTTGATCGTCTCAAATTTTTTCGTTCCTCTATCAGCATGTCGCGTTACAGGCCGTGACGTCAAAGGCCGTGACGTCACAAGCTGTGACGTCAAAAATAGGAAAGTTGAAATTTAATATATATGAGGAATTATAAAAAAATAATTGTGAGATTTAATTATTCAATTTTTTAAATTGATAAAATATAATTTTTAAAATAAATTAAAATTATTCAAATCCCCCCCCCCCAAAACCACCCCCCACCCAACCCCCACCTCCCCCCCCCCCCCTTTCTTCCCCCCCCACCCCCCCCCAAACTTTTTTTTCTTTAAAAAATATTTTTTTTTTTTTTTTTTTTTTTTTTTTCCCCCCCCTCAAAGATTATTCTTTTTTTTTTTATAAAGGAAAAAATTTTTTTTCTTCTAATAAAAAACATTTTTTCTTTTTTTTTAAAACCCCATTTTGCGCCTCTTTTTGGCCAAAACCCAAACTACGGCCCAAACCATGATTTTTGGCCGAAACTGGCCGAAACCGTAACCGAAACCGAATATTCGGTCGGTTCCTAATTCAAATACTAAATGAATATTGTTCTCAGTTTTTAACATGCGTCTATTGATTTCCCATTATCATTCCCATTTTCCAATTATTAAGTTAAGATTAAAAACGTGATTTTAATACCCTTAATTGAATAATATTCTGAAAATTGTCAGTTAAACGCCTACGATCCTAAAAAAAAGTTTCACTTGCATCGTAGTTTCATAAAACCACACAATGTTTTTTTTTCTATTAGTCATATTAAGTTTAAAACAAATTGGCTTCTTCCCACTCGAAAATATTTTTGATTTGTGTTTGAATATGCATTTTTTTTTTTTAAATTCCTAATCGTTTTTTTTTCTACTCCTTAATTAAGACCGCCACCTCCCTTCCCTCTATTCATCATAGAACCATTCTGAATTGAAATGGGTCAAGGAGTCTGTGCTGATTATTATCTACGTCACAACTTTTAAATTTATCCACTCATATAGAAATTTAATGTTCATCCCTCTGGTAATCTATTATATTAATGCAAATTCTTATGAAACTATCAAACAATCCCCCCTTTTTTTATTATAATATAAAATCTATAATAAATTTTCCAATTAAAAAAAGAACAAAACTTTGTTTAATAATTTCAACTTTATTAGTTTTACTTTGTTTGAAATAAAAAAAAAAATTGCTATTCATATTATTTGGTTTTAACTTTTTAAAATAAATCTCATTAAAAAGTTAAGAGAAAGAGATAGAGGAATTAATTAAAAAAAAATTGTATATTTATATATTCTTTGAGTATCCAATAGGAATTAAAAGGATAATAGAAGCATAAACATTTTGCTAGAATAAAAAACTGTAAGTGATAGAAATCTCGGAACCTACACAAGGGCGGATCCAGAGGTGTTTCTCGGGGGGGGGGGGTAATCTGGTGTGACTCGTCGCACAGCACACTATTTTTTCTTAATTTCGGTAATTTAAAGGAGCATTCTGTACTTGTTGGCCAGAATATAAATACAAATCAAATTTTTAAGTATTAATTTTTAAAATTTTACATTAAAAATACATTTTTTTTTTTTTGAAAAAAAGTATTTTTTTTTCAAATCTCAAGGGGGGGGGTAATTACCCCCTTTACCCCCTCTGTATCCGCCCTTGTGCTTAAATTGAAATATTCTGGCAATTTGAATAATCACGATACGAAATATCGGAATTCCACTGTATTAAGATATAATATATAAAATTACAAGCGGCAGAGCCTGCCTTCAGCGGGCTGCATCCCCTGGTGCCCTTGCTTTCATTTTGCGAGCAAATGCATCATATTTATTGATGTTGAAAGAGGTAAAAAAAACAAGAAGAAAATGCAGCCAATGTAATTTCTTTATTAATATTCAGCCCACGGCTAACGTTTCGATCCTAGTTTTGGACCATCATCAGAGCTGGGGATGTGTCAAAAAGCATATATACTTCTGACACAGCCCCAGCTCTGATGATGTGGACCAAACCTTGGATGATGTGGTCCAAACCTAGGATCGAAACGTTAGCAGTGGGCTGAATAATAATAATAATAATAATTAATAACACTGACTGCATTTTCTTCTTGTTTTTTTACCTCTTTCAACATCAAATTTATTCTTGCTCACTGTTTGTAGATTTTAAATTTCCCCTCTCTGACTCCGCCCACCTCTGACTCTGGCCAATCAGCTAGAGAGATTGGTAAATAGATTACATACCCTAGAAGTGAATGGTTAGCGCTTTATACATATACGTAGAGTAAGGTGGGGCAAAGGTTCGCAGTTTTTTTTTTTTTTGGATTTTTTTTGACCTTCCTATGAAATATACATTAAAGATTGGAACATCCCCTGAAAGCCCGATACGTCTAGCAGTAGTTCAAAAATGAGGTTTCGGACTTTTGCCCCGCGTGGATCTTTGTCCCATCTTACTCTAAATAGTAATATTTTTCTTGAAAAAAATAGCGTTTCAATTTTTTTTTTTTTTTGTGAGTGTATTTTGAATTTTTGGATAGAATTGGATTTCTTTTGCAACACTTAAAAGTTTGATGAGAATTTTAGAGACTTAGAGATTTTTCCAAAAACGTTCAGAAGTTGCATTAAAATTTTTGTGTCAATCGAGGTCTAGAACCTAAAATTCCTTTTAAAGGACAACTTGGAAAGTTTACTAACTTTGTTGCTTATTTTTTCTTCTATTTAAAAGGAAGTCGATATAAACACACCCGCCTTTCCCGCCTACGCGTTACCTTTTGACACACATCACCTCCGGGAAACTGAAGAGAAAATAAAAGTCAGCAATCGGAAAAGACAGAAACGACAACTTGAAAACTGTCATACGAGAAAGAGAGGGAGTAACAAACAAGTTTAGTTTAAAAAAAAAAAAAAGAGGAAAAATAAAATTCGTCTCTGATAAATTGTATTTTATACAAAAATAAATGTAATTTTTTGTGTTATAAAAATTTAAAAAACTTTTCTTGTTTATATCTCTTTGAATACAAAACAAAAATTGTTTAGGAATATAATTTTAAAACGATCGTTGTGTGTGTAAAGATTAAAAAAAAAAATATTGAAGTAGAAGGATTCAAATAAAGTTTGAAAAGGATATAAAATTTAATGTAATTTTCTTTCTTTTTATTTATCTTATTTATTGTACACGCAGATTAGAAATTCTAGTGACGATTGGATATAAAAAAGCGACATTTTAAACATTGATAGAAAATATTTTAATTCATTTTTGGGAGAGGGAAGGGGTTGTCCAAACACCCCCCAAAAAAATTTCTGGTTACTGGAACAGGAATGGGTAAAATCCGATCTGGTCAGCAGATCCGACAAATGAAAAGATCCTTAATCCGATTGATTTTCAAAAATTGGCTCTAGATCTAAATCCAATTCTGGATTGGATCTTAGGATTTTAATTACTATTTTTAGATGCTTGGGAATTATATTCTCCAAATCAAAATCATTGAGCCTTTGGAGGTCCCTGTTATTTCAATTGATTGGTATTCAATTCAATTGAAATTAATTTTGTCGCCTGGGACGGCAACCCGCGACCCTTGGTTCAAATGGCCAGCACACTACACCAAGGCCCGAGGGCTTGATTTTTAGGGGAAACAATTCCCGTCAATAATAATTAAATAATTTTTTTTTTTTGAGAGTTAAAAATTCAGGAACTAAATTCCCTTGAAAAATAATTTAGTTCAGATCCTAGATTCTCAGAGAGAATTTTTATTTCCTGAATCGGATCGGATTTAAATCTAAAATAATCACGATCGTCTCATTCCTGAACTGAAGCAGTCAAAAAAATTATACCAGAAAGAAATTTTGCTGATCAACTTTTAATTTCATTTAAAGGGAATCTTAAAAAAAAAAAGTGGCGTCATTCGTCGCGTACAACTTTCGGTAAAGCTTGTCACACCGGATCTTAAAAATATTACAATATAAACTTTAAACATGGGCGTAGCCAGAATTCTTGTTAGGATGGGGCCAACCCCTCGTTAGAGCGAGAGGGGGGGTTTGCAATTAATATATACATAGATTATTAATTATTTATTTAAATAAAAAAAAATTAAATTAATGTAGTGTTAAAAAAAAAATCCCAATGGGAAAAATATATATATATATATATATATTTTTTTTATTTTTAGGACCAGCCAGGGGGGGCAATGGCCCCCTGCCTCCCCCTGGCTACGCCCATGACTTTAAACTTTTTTTTGGAAGTTAAAATTTGTACAAAAGTTGTACTATGAGATTTAAGATGGCCTCTGACCAAAATAAATAAATAATTCAATGCAACAAGATCCTTAGCCAGTACTTTTTTAATCAGGGAGGTCCGGATGACCCGATCTCCGGATCTCCCTTGGCTACGACACTGCAAAGAACAACTTTCATAAATAAATAATCCAATCGATCGTATTGTCACATGAAAGTTTGTTTTTCTAATTATTCAAAAAAGTAATCAAAAATAATAAATTTCAAAACTAGACAACTCAATGTTCAATCGTATTGATAGAATTTTTAATCTAATAGATGGCAAATTTATGTTATCATTATCATCATCAACATAATCGATATCATCATTCAACGTAATTCGATTAAAGTGATATTCCGATCCATTGTCCACATGGTAAGCTTTTAATACTAACTGGCAGGCTGGCTAGCTAGGCCTAATTCATATTTAGCCAAAAGATAAAAATAAAACGGGGATCATCGTGTGAATCGATCCATTGCAATATAAGCCTCTCTCTCCTTCTCTCTCTTGATTAAGAGAGAATGAATTTATTTATATACTCATCTAATTTTAGAGAAACAAAAAAAAAAAAACACTCAATGAACAAAATCGCATACAATCCTTTCTTATTTAAGTGATCAAAAAAAAAAGAAGCAAATTGATCAGACAACTTTACTAACAAATTTTTTTCTAAGCCCATTTATACCCCTCTACTATTTTTCTAAATTAGGACGGAAAGCGAACCTCCTATAGCAGAAGAGGCGAAATCTCTATCTCGCCGGAAATCGAACTTCCTTTAGCAGAAGCGGCAAAATATATTTTAGCCCAGGAACTCAAAAATTTGCCAAGAGATGTCAGAATGGTAGCTAATAATATTTAATGCATTTGGTTGATTTTCATTGATCTTTTAACAATAAATACTTTATAAATGTTATTATATATTATGTATCTTTTATAAAAGCATAGAAATATATAAATATAGGCCAGATATAGGCTAATACTATATCGTCTGTTAGACTAGCCTGCCATCTATTGCAAGAATGCTGAACTAATTTGACAGTTGGTTTTTAAATAAATCATCTAAGCTTATTTTAAAAATTTCTTAATTAATATGTGATTAATAATAACAATAAATTCATTTTTAAATTTAAAAAAAAATAAAGATTATTGGGACAGATTGTTTTTTTGTATTTGCTTGATAACAAAAAAATTAATTACGATAATTTTTTAATAAGTCATTAAAAAAATTATAGCTCGATGTCCCAATAATCTCTTATGAATTTAATTCATTAAAAAAAAAACCGCATTGAAAAATTCCTTATAATAGTATAGTTTTTTTTTTAAAGTAAGTTTAGACGTCGCTCCTGAACCCCCTTAAATACTTTTTTTTGAACAAAAATAATTCAAAATTTTTTTTCAACCCCCATTTTTAAAATCCATTTAATCACAATCAAATTAATATTGTAATATTTTCACTAATGTTTTCGTTCATCCTAATAATTTTACCTCCTCCTTCTCACCCTCCTAGTTTGCAACTCTATAAGGACTTTAATAATGTTTACTCTCATCATCAAGACTCAACTAATGGATGGAGATCGATCGGACAATAAGAAAAAGACTTTACTGAGCCTATAAACAAAATTATTCTTAATTAATAATAAAATACATAATGTTACATTACCACTAATGACAGGGTGACCGAAGATTCCCTCGACACTTACCTGAAAAAAAAAAAAAAATTCGATATAGGTAAAATAAATTATTAGGCCTATTAAAAATAATAAAGTCACCCTAGATTTCTTTTTTATTTTTATTTCTTCCACCTCTTATCTATTTCTTGATCCACGTACTTTACTTCCTGTAATCTTTAGAAACTCTTCTTTGATTTTGATTTACCAGGTAATTATTTCAAGCAAAAGGTCTTAAGGCGGCTAACACGTAACTGTAAACATGACAAGCATGCATGTGCAATCTTATTGTACAAGCAAACTGTAGCGCAGCGTATTCCAAACTGCGAGGCGCGGACTATTCTAGGGGGGAGGAGCGAATAATAACAAAGCGATCAATTTTCTAAATGAGTGCGAAGGTTTATAAATAAAATAATAAAATTTTATTAATTTTTCCAATGCTTGACGCATTGAATTTGAATAATGCACAAGCATATTTGCGCAAGCAAAACTCTCCGCCATCTTTGAGACATCTTGACATTTGATATTTATTAATTATATTAATTCATTTAATATTTCTTATCTTTGAAAAAAATTGTAAATAAGTTTGAAATTTTTAGATTAATTTTCGGCATAAGCAGTTGCTTGCACAAGCATGCTTGTGCCGTGTTTGTAAAAAAGATTGCACATGTATGCTTGTCAAATTTGCAGTTACGTGTTAGCCGCCTTTAAATCATATCCTCCACATATATTTCTTCTTAGAAATCGTAGCTGAACAATTATATCAATATTTTACATATAAAAATTCGTTCTAAATATAAACGTGGATTTTGAAATTCAATTGGGAAGTTGCTCAAACAGAGAGACAGATGAACATTAGAGTATTAAATAGGCCTATAGAGATCGATCAGTTTTTTTTTTTTTTTTTTTTGTCACAATTCCATTAAAATAAAACACCAAACATCATCAACTATTTAAATTTTACTCATTTACAGCAACAAACATTTTGATTGGCTTTCAAAAGGAAGGGTCCCGGGATGGAGATGAAAGAAAATGAAAAGAGAGAGAGATGGGGGTGATTTGCATTTGCAAACGAACAAACAACAAAAACTAGAAAAAGGATGTATTATTAACAAGAAAAAAAGTGTTTTAGGTCCCTGAAGACAATCTCGCAAAAAAAATCTTCGAAATGTTGAAAATAAATTAAAATTTTATTTTCAAAAGAATCCAGTCTAATTTTTATTTTTAATATAATAATAGCGATAGAGAGGAGATTTTAGAGAGGAGATTTTGACCTAAAATACGTTTATGAATTGAGAATTTGCTAAAATGCTTTTTAAATCGCTTTAAAATGTTGTCTAAGGTGCGCGTCTCGGGGTGCTAATTTTGGGAGATTGCGGCCAAAATTTTGAAGCTATCGACCTCAAATTATTTTTAAATTAAAGCTATTCAAAATATCTACAACTTATAGAAGCTCTTTTTTTGATTTTCGAAAAAATAATTTTTTTTTTAGATTAATCGCATTAAATAAAAGATATTTTTAAAAAATTCGCTCTATATCTTATTGATAAATAAATTAGTAATCATTGTGTTAAAAAATAATCGATTTTCTACCCTTAATTAATTAGCTGGAATCTTTAAAATGAAATGGAATAAATCCCTTGTATTCCTATTGGAAAAACTAACGCAATCTCTTGCCGCCTAGAGTAACTCGGTACTGAATCGTCTTCTAACGGGTTTTCTCGGGGTTCTGATTTTGAGAGATTCCAGCGGCCGCAATTTTGAAGCTATCGACCACAAATTTTTTTTTTTATTTAAAATATCTACAACTTATAGAAACTATTTTTTGATTTTCGAAAAAAAATTTTTTTAGATTAATCACAATAAATAAAAGATATTGAATTACATTCTCTATGTATAGTGCTATAGTGATTTACATCTCGTTTTTGACACATTTTTGGAAGGAAACAAATCTAGTGCTACAGTTCTTTATATTACTTTTTTACCTCAAGCCTTTTTTTTGATTTTCGAAAAAATAAATTTTTTTTTTTAGAATAATCGCATTAATTAAAAGATATTTTTAAAAAATCTGGTGTGACTGGCGCACAGCACACAACTTTCTCTTACCTTCGGTAATCGAAAGTTGTGTACTGTGCTTGTCACACCAGATTTTTTGTGTCGACATATATTTAGTTTCCGACAGTACGGAACATTTGAATTCAGATGTAAAATTTATAAGTATGGCAAAATATTTATATTTTGTTACCATGGCAACCATTTCTACTATCTTTCCTATGAAATACAAGAGTAAAGTGGTCTTCAGAAGATTTCAATCGCAAAATGAGAATATACATTTTAAAGAGCATCTAAAAAATAATTGATTTTTGAATTTAAAAAAAATCGTTGGAGCAAATTTTGAGAAAATCGAAAAAAACTGAAAAAGTACATCAGTAAAGTACTAGTAATCTTTGGCCGATTTTGATTAAAAGCTTATTTTTCCGGTCCCGGGGGTGTTTAAGTTAAATATAGAATTTCAACCTCGTAGCTCAATTCCTTCATGCTTAAAATTGAACACAGACACACCCACCCACCCACCCACAGACAGACCATGTCGCGAAAACCACTTTTTTGGATTCAGGGGACCTCAAAACGTGAAGATCCATCAAAATCTCGACATCGAATTTTTGACATGAATCCAATACTTTCTCTCTATATATATATTACATATATACATAGGTAAGAGAAAGTAAAAATTCGCTCTATATCTTATAGATAATTAAATGGTAATCATTGTGTTAAAGAATAATTCATTTTTTACCCTTAATTAATTAAGCTGGAATCTTTCAAATGAAATGGAATAAAACGCTTGTTTCCCTATGGGGAGAACTAACGCCATCTCTTGCCGCCTAGAGTAACCAGATTCTCATTCTGCGTTTAACGGTTTTTCGAGACGCGCACCTTAAATATAAAATTTCATCCTCGTAACTCATTTCCTTCATGCTTTATTTTAAACACATACAAAACATTTTACAGGACCCAGCTGGGTGCCTCATAACCTGTATTTCCATCAAAATTTCGACATTTTGAATATATAGGCTTATTAATATATATAGCTAAAAGAAAGTAAAACACGCTCCAACTAGACACTTTTATGACAGCTTGTTTTATTTTATTTTATTTAAAAAAAAAAGTTATTTTTCATTCGTTGAAATTAAATGTTTTTAATCATATATAGCCCACTGGTAGGCCAGGTAGATAGGGGCATTGATAGATATTACCTGGAATATCGATAGAATATTTCTCTCTCTCTCTCTCTCTCTCTGATGGTTTTTATTCATTTATTTATTCATTCACTCAAAGTGACATTATTTTTGTTTATCTCTCTCTGTGATCGACCTTTTTATTGGTACGATATTTTTTTTTTCCAAGCGAGGTTTTTTAAATTTTGTTTATTTATTTTTCGTGAGTTTATTTGAGATTTTAATTCAAGAAATAACGAGAATCTAAATCTTCGATTTGTGAACTTGTTTGGTGATGCATAAAATGATGTCGTGATAAGTGAGAAGAAGAGAAATGTCAATTTTAGTTGTAAAACACAACCGGAATGCAGATACCACAACGAATGGGTGGTAGCAAGATTTCTTTCTCAGCAATTTATTTCTAAAATTAGGGACTAAAATAATTAAATTTATAGACCCACACCGCCATCCCTCACAATACATATATACATATAAAATTACAATTAATCACTAATTCATATAAAATATATATATAAAAATGGTAATACAGTAATAAAACAAAATCACATCAAAAACAGTACAATAAAAGAAAAAAAAAATCAAAGCAAAAATAATACAATAATAAAACAAAATCAAAGCAATAATAATACAATAATAAAACAAAATCAAAGCAAAATTAATACAATAATAAAACAATATCTAAGCAAAAATAATACAATAATAAAAAAATTCAAAGCAATAATAATACAATAATAAAACAAAATCAAAGCAATAATAATACAATAATAAAACAAAATCAAAACAAAAACAATACAATAATAAAACACAATCCATACCATTCTAAATTTTATAGTAAGATCCTAGTTTTGGTAATGAAGTTATTTAATTGTATGAGGGTTTGGTAATCTGGCTTGGAAAAAGAGTGAATTTTAATAATAAAATATACTGTATTTGATTTTTGATATTATTTTAATACCAGTATGGAAAGCCCGGGCTCAGCGAGCAATTGCATCAAATTTATTCTTGCTCACTCGTTGGAATTTTTAAATTTCCTTCTCTGACTTCGATCATTTCTGCCAATCAGAGCCGCCCATCTGTGACTTTGGCCAATCAGCGAAAGAGTTGTGCCAGCTGACATACCCCGGAAGTAAATTCCTAGCGCTTTAAATATAATATATGTTAGCAATGAATTTTTTTTTGTTTTAAGGTCTTTTTTGGTATCTAATGCCATTTAGAAACAATTTTTTAAATTTAATCTTCTCAAAATGTAAATTAAGCATAATTTTTATGAAATTTTTGTAAAATACTGAAAGAGATTCTGCAGGCTAGAAATGACCATATCAAGTTGGAAAATAAAATGGGTTTTTATTTTCAAAATAACATTTCGAAATAACATTACGTAGTCGCCCACAGGAAGCATACGGCCAAGGGCGGATACAGGGTGGGGGTAAAGGGGTAACCCCCCTCCCCGAGATTTAAAAAAAATACTTTTTTCTCAAAAAAATTTATTTTTAATGTAAAATTTTAAAAATTAATACTTAAAAATTTTATTTGTATTTATATTCTGGCAAACAAGTATAAAAGATGCCTTTAAATTACTGAAATTAAGAAAAAATTGTGTGCTGTGCTACCAGTCACACCAGTTTACCCCCCCTCCCCTCCCCGAAAAACGCCTCTGGATCTGCCCTTGCCTACAACTGATAGGAAATCCTTGAAATTGAAATGGTTAAAACCAAAAACGCACTACTTTAATATTATAAAGCAAAAATAATGAAAAATGACAACAAATTTGGATACAGGAATTTTCTGTGTGGGGGGGGGGGGAGTACGAGCTTTCTGGAGGAGATCGCACCTCCCCCTCTTAGCTATGCCAGTCACAAGCTTGAATTTATCTTATTATTTTGAAAAATTAAAAAAAATTCCAAATATCTCAAAAACCATTTGACGTTTCGAAAAATAAAAGCCCTATATAGGCCTAAATAGCTAATTTTTATACTCTTAAAGAATCTGAAATTTTTTGATAGAATTAGAGCCAAGGGAGTTGAAACGTTCCTCCCTAAAACACATGTCGCTACTTTTTTTCTTTTATTTTGGTTTTCTGAATAATTAACATGCAGCAACCTGCAACCCCTTAACCGGACATCTTGATCGATGAGCGGTTGAATAGCGGGATTGATTTGGTGATTGTCGGTTTCCGAACTGACCACTAATCCCACCACTTCTCTCTTCCATTTTGATGATTAACTTGAAACTCAATCAAATTCTGACATCCTCCTCCTCCTGCGCATCGTTTTCCTCCCCATTTATTTCAAAATGTCAGCAGTTTTTCTTTTCTATTTTGTTATTAATTTAAGATTATTTTCTCGTCTTCAAAAACTAATGTATCTGTTTAAGGGCAGCAGCAAGAAAAAAATAAATTTTTGGATGGTTGCCTCTCAAATTTCTCCTCTTTAAAAAAAATATAAAATACTTTTAGCGTTTTTTTTAACTCCAACGAGATTATATTTTTATTAGTTCCTCTTCTTTCTATATATTATTTATAGTGTTGCGAATTTGAAGGAAATACACGTTTTGAAGTCCACTGAGTCCAACAAAGTGGATCCCGCAACATGTTCTGATCAAAATAAAGTATGAAAAAAACGAGCTACGAGGTTGAAATTTTATATTTAAGTTAGGCAACCCCCCTGGAACGTGACACCAAGCTTTAAAACAAAATCGGCCAAAAAGTACTAATACTTTACTCATGTACTTTTTCGGTTGTTTTCGATTTTCTTAAAATTCGATCAAACGATTTTGATTAAAATTCAAAAATCAATTATTTTTTAGATGCTTTTTAAAATGTATATTCTCCTTTTTATTCTTGAAATTGTTTGAAGCCCACTATACTCTTCTACTTTATTAGAAATAAAAATACTGTATTTTTCTGTCTATAAATTTTACATCTTTAATTCTAATATATTTACCCAAGTCAAGGGCGGATACAAAGGGGGCAAAGGGGTAATAATTTTATTTTAATTTTTAATTTTAATTACTCCTCCCCCCGCGGGATTTGAGAAAAAAATTGTATTTTTAATCTAAAATTTTAAAAACTAATACTTAAAAATTTGATTTGTATATATATTCTGGTAAACAACTACAGAAACACCTTTAAATTTCCGATAATAAGAAAAAATAAGAAAAAAATTGTGTGCTGTGCGACCAGTCACATTAGGCCTCCCCCTCCACCCCTGGATCCGCCACTGACCCAAGTAAATATATGTCGACACAAAAAAATCTGGTGGGACAAGCATAGAACACGATTTTCAATTAGCGAAGTTTAGAAATAATTGTGTGCTGTGCGACCAGTCACACCAGATTTTTTATTCATTTCTTTTTAAGATTTCGAGTTGGAAAACGAGAATTTGAATATACATTTCTACGGCCAAATATATAGACTTATTATAAGGTAAAATTTCGCCTCCATTTTTATTCTTTATATTAATTAAAATATTTTCCTCTAATTGCAAAACGCAGTTTGTTTTTCTTTTTGTTTTTTTTTTGTTTTGAACAGTTGGTGTGAGTGTGCAAAATGACTTCTTCCATTTGTGTTTATACAATATATTCCTCCCATTCTCTGTGGTGTTTTTCTTTTCTCTCACTCTTAGTGTTTTGGCAATTAACGTTCACGTACGGTAACGTTTATATGCCACCAAAATTCGCTCACCTTCTGTTCTGTTCTCCTTACTAATTGAGAATTAAATGAGCGAAAAGGAACGAAAGGATTTTAAATCAATTTTATTACGTCTCCTTTGGAAAGGGAATGGAAATTCTCTCTCTCTAGATTAGAATAATTAGTTTCTGTTGAGATAATCAATTGCCCTTTTTGTGTATGTGAGTGTGTGTGTTTAATTATCAATAATCAACTCACTTGAGATTTTAATTTTACAATATTATCCAACCTCTTTATAAAATTCGTCAAAAAAAAAAAAAATAGGTGCGAAGCACATCACATTTTTATTATATTTCCATAAAATCCGACATCACAATTACATTTTTTTTTTTATTTAAACTATGAACCGTAGGCTCTAGTTTAAACATGTTTCAGTATATAGGTGGAAACTACAAACTCTAGGTTATAAGTTTCAATGATTTGTTAAAAATTAACTTTTTTAAACTTGAAAGTATTTCGTCCATCTTGTGTTATCTTCGGGAGTGATTTCACTTCACGAGTGAACGAACACTTGAATGCTCGTCTTCTCCTGCTCTCTTCCATGCAAAAGTTTGAAGACACCAGACGAAGGGTCGCCAAAGAACTATATCTTACTGAAGATGGCCAGGCGTTAGGCCGGCCAATATATTTGCAAATTATATGGTATAAGGCGATTCTTGAAAAAAATTTTTCTGTTTTATTTCTCCCGTCAAATTCCTCCGGAGATATCTTGATTTTGCCGTTAACCCTTTTATCAACATTAAAATACAATAATCAAATTTGTATGTCTTGAAAAAGTTAATTTTTAATTAATATTGAAACTTATGACTTAATCAGGTCTATTCTCTAAAAACAAACGTTAAAATTTAAAATAGCCTGTTCAAAAGTAATGTAAAAACAATCAGCGTTAAAAAAAATGATATCTCAAAAATCACTTCCTTGCCTCTAATAGCTATTCTGTAAACAAAAATTTAAAGCCAAAGCGTGCAGATTTTGGCAAATAGTAGTTAAAGAAATTAATGCCATAAGTCTAGGGGTGCCTTTAATATTTTTAACGTCGTGTATAAAATAAAAATGGCGTCCTTAACCTAAAAAAGTAAGGTTATGATTTTAATAGCTTTAGAAAATAAAGCAACATGTTAACAACGCTGTTAAAAACATTGTTTTAGAGAATAGGATTTTTTTAACACCTATGGTGTAGTAAAAATTCTAGTATCGATGACTTTCAATTTTCAGACCTACAAGCAAACACTCTTTGTTGTTTAAAAGGTAGGCACGAATTTACTATAAATTAAAAAAAAAAAATACACACTTCACTTACTTAATCTTTAATAATACAGTAATTTTTTATATAAAAACAATGTTGATTGAATTGTTGCAATTTTTTAAAAAAAAATTTCATCCCCTTCTTCCATTTTGTTTGCTATCAAATTATAAA